>JANHGN010001333.1:0-60810 GCA_024605025.1 Megaceryle maxima | reverse complement strand
CCAACCAAACAAACAAACAAAAAAACAAAAAAACCCAAAAAAAAAACCCAAACAACATATATATATATGAATAACTGATACAATACACAAGATTATTTCTTGCAATTAGTGGGAAACTGAAATGAAACAGGCAATATGCAGAAAACAAGTTAATCAGTTTCACTGCATTGTATCAAGCCCTACCTGTATTTTCAAAGAGCAGCTAACTAACCCCAAAAGACAAATTATATTCACAGAATCACAGAATGTTTTGGGTCGGAAGATGACCTTTCAAGGTCATCTAGTCCACCCCCCCTGCAGGAGGCAGAGACATCTGCAACTAGAGCAGGTTGCTCAGAGGCCCAACCAACCTCACCTGGAATAGTTCCAGGGATGGGGGCATCTACCACCTTTCTGGACAACCTGGGCCAGGGTCTCACAACCCTCAGTGTAAAAAACGTCTTCCTTCTCTCTAGTCTAAATCTCCCTCCTTTTCTTTAAAAAGATCACCCCTTGTCTTATCACAATAGGCTGTGCTAAAATGTCTGTCCCCATCTGACAGGCCCCTTTAAGCACTGAAAGGCTACAATAAGGTCTCTCTAGACCATGTCACTAAGTGCCACATCCAATCTTTTCTTAAACATCTCCAAGGATGGTGACTCCACCACCTCTGTAGGCAGTCCATATTAAAGTATCTGGATTAAAAGTATTAAATTTGGATTAAACGTATTAAATCCATACTTAGGTATTTGGATTTATAGGCTAGGACTTTTAAATACACGAGAAGAAAAACAAACAAACAAACAAACAAAAATAATTTTTTCAGAAGCCTTAAAATGTGAACCAAAGGCAGCTATTTCTCAGTTTCATCTACTGATAATAGAGTAAAATCAGCCATTTTATATCATGAACAGCAGCAATTGATTTTTATGTTCTTTTTAGAAAACTAATCAGCAAAACATTTAATGAAAGGTACAAAGACTAGAATGAAAGCATTCATCTGTACTAACTAGGTGTAAAACTAAGATCCAACTGTTTTCATGGAGAATTTGTCAATGATCAAAAAGAACACAATTGTTCTTTTCTTTTATTCTTCAAACATACACATTCCGTGTTTCTCATTTTCCATCTCCAATACTGTAATTATTCAATTGAGACACATGCTACCATAAGGAAATTGCTTTTCTCTTGGAAAAAATTGCGAACAGTTGGAAGAATTAACAATATATTAACTAACATAAAAAGGAACAACTGCCATAAATTCTACCATGAAAATTCAGTAGGTCATAAGGGGGGGCAAGGCAGGAAGCAAAGAATAAAGCTGTAACATCTTGCATCTCTCAAACACTTCAGATGTCACAAACAGATAAGGATAAAACCCATATATCACACACCACTGTCCTGGTCTGCAGGCCGTTAGCTGTTTGGAGTCAGCCAGAGCAGTGACCTCAGTTGGCTACAGCTGTATCCCAGACCATAAATGTCAAGCTCATTATAAAGGGGGAGGTTTGCTGAGGATGAGAGGGTCTCCTGATCCTGCCTCCCCATTTATTGTGACCACTGTACATTTGTTGGGCTGAGTATACCTTTGCTTACTTTATGCTAGCATTGCTATAAATTTGGCTGTTTCATTACATCAGTCTTCATTTCAATCTGTGAGTCTCCTCTCCTTTTCCCAACCCTCCTGCTTGGCTGGGGAGGGGCCACTGTGTGATAAACTGATTGCTGTAGTTTAGCCCCAGGTACAGGCTAACTGTAGACAATCACAATTGCCGTACTAATACTCACGTTTGTCACGTAGTTCAACTGCCTTGCTCTGATTTCTAACTAGACTGGGACAGGATTTTAGTGTGTTGCCAAGGACAATAAAGGAGTTGCCGAAAGTTAGCCTATCATAAAAGTATTCCTCAGCCATTGTGTGATACTCTTTCCATTTACTTTCAAGGAAGATGTGCTTATCTGAGATTCAGAATACAAAACATTCAGTTCTTTATCGGTAACATCAGTATCCAAAGCATGCTTTCAAATTCCCTGTGAACTCATACAATATCCTGAGTGGAACATCATCTGCACAAATCACACTATAATTTTGTTATTTTTCATTCAGATTTTCATTCAGAAAGCTTCTTAGTGTTCAAGAGTTTAATACGAAAATTAACAGTTACCTAACTATAACCTGCTTTTTACAAGCATTCAGAAAGAATAAATTCCAATGAAATATGTGGAATTTCTGAATAGTTTCTCGGGTTTTTTGTTGGTGGTTTGTTTTGTTTTTCTTTAACATAACATCAATAAAACTTTCATAACCTTCTTCCTTTCCACCCATTAAACTTTTAATATGTAAATCACTGCAATTGAAAAATCTCTCCATGCCTTGAGCACACAATGAAAACAACCAACTAGTACCATCAACAGACATAGCACAGCAGTGAAACCCAAAATGTATTTTAGGCACTAAGAGAGAGGCAGCTAAGGAAAAGAGTGCAAATGTCTCTCGCTTGTTTCCACTTACTAAAAAGATCAAACACAATTTTAAATAAATAAATAAATAAATAATCACTCAATTAGCTAAGCTATTGATAAAAAAAAAAGTACTGGCTCTGTGGAAATTCCCACCATTAGACAAGTGGATGAATAAATAAAGTAACAGAGAAGTTTAGAAATTTATGTTGTGTTAATACCAAGGAAAAGAAGAAAAAGAATGAGTTTTAGCATCTACAGCAATCTCATAATTTGAGGGGAGACTCTACCTGCATCCATTCTATCATCTGACAAGAAAATCTGAATGTACATCTCAACAAGCTGCCTAACAGTACAACTGAAAATAGAATATAGGGGAGCACAAATGTTTCCCAAATTTCCAGGTTTTGAGTCTTTGAGACTTTCTGTACAGTTAGATTGCAGAAGGCTCTTTGCTCCATGTGCTGATTCTACATTAGTATAGAACTATCTGATGTTTATGCAACCTAAACATTCACTACTCTCAGATCTGATCTTGTCCACTAAGCAGGAACAAGTCCATGCATAGATACTTCAAATAAAGTATTGGCCTATTAAAGCAAATTCACTAAAAAGACTGTCTATTCAATACAATACCTCTATTCAATTCAATACCTCTTCAAAATTAAACTACTTATATCTGATTTTGGAACTATGCATCCTGAACATATCCAGGAGTTTGGTTTCATGTTAATAAACTAAAGCTTAAAACAAGCCTGGGAAAACAGATTTTTTTTTTTTTTTTCCCTCTGGTGTCAGCTAACTTGTTAAAGCAATCCATCACCTCACACTGATCATGGCTCAAGAGTCAATTAAGCATACAACCCAAACACATCTCCTTAAGTCAATTAGCAATTTTGTCAAAATGAAGTTTCTACACTCACAGTCAAGCTTCTCTGTACCAAAAATAAATGGGAATTGGAAGCTAAAGTCCACCATAAAAACAACTTTTTCCTACACAAAAAGGGAGATCATTTTAATGATAGGCTAGGAAACACAGGATTAAAATTGTTCTGGGGTTGTTTTCATGTAGTATAGAGTCATTTTATTATGTTTATGTCTTCTTATAAAACTAAATATCTTACAGAATTTCTCCCTCTACATCTCAAATTCAGCACATTGAAGTTATGCTTCCTAGTGTATTGTCTCTGTTAGGTGCATACATACACATGAAAATTTACCCCAAATTAACAGATGTATATGGACAAACTCAAAGTCCTCTTTTAAAATGTTTACAAGTAAAAGAGGTTTTGATTATATAGCTGCATCCACAAATCTGATTACTTCTAGTCACACACAACAACACTTAATTAAATAGTTCTCCGGCAGTGCAGGCAGGTGTATTATCACAAAAGTAATGGCCAGGTCAAATTATTCTAGGATGCTGGATTTTATATTAGATGCCTTGCTGGCTTTGTTCATATATGTTTGGTACATCCCCACCCTCACACCCCCACCCACAAAGAGAGCCTGAAAATACTTTAAGCAAAATTTTAAAGCACTGCCAAGATACATACATCCATTTCCTATCTCAGAAACACAAAAGATGCCACTACATAAAAGCTGACATTAAAGGCCTGTACCATCATAATTGCACTATTCAGTTCACAAGCCCCCGTATTTAAATGTATTCATGGCATCAGTAGTCCTTTGTCTCTGGAACAACGATGAAGTTGACTAAAAGGGCACCTTACTCAAACACGAAACTGGTATGTGAAACTTGCCATGACGTGTGACTAGCCTGAGTGGTCCAAGAAGTTATCTCTTTACCTGTTCTGGAAGGCCGATGATGGAAATATGTTTTTTTTCTGTTTAGAGGTCATTGATGCTAATGGTGAGACAACAGTTAAGACAGAAAGGTGACACTGACAATTGTCCCTCAGTAACTGACAAGGCAAATCAACCATCTTGGATGTGACTGATACCACAGCAAAGATACAAAACTACATTTTGCAAGCTCAGCCTTTAGAAAATATGCTTTCCTTACCTCTTCTACCTCTGTATAGGCTCCCCATCTTACCTCTATATAAGCATTTAAAATTAAAAAGAATTCTGGAGAGCATGTCTAAAATACATAGCTCCAAAACCACAGAAAGGCTGGAACAGTGTAACAGAAATTAATAAAAAATAGGGATCCACTATTTTCAATCCTTATTGCAAAAAGCTGTCCTATTAAATCCTTCAGCTATTCATGAATGGATGAGTTCAACCCAAAAAAAGTAACAGTACCTCAGACTGCTCCCCAAAAACAGGGCAGTCTATGCCCAATGGTTACTTACCACTTATTTTCCACTCAACAGAAAAAGAACTGCAAAGGCCACAAGAAGAAAGGAACAAAGAAGCCTAAAGACTGAGAAAACCAGGCTGAAGTAATTTTAACTGTACGGTCTGAGTTAACAGCACTGGAAGTTAATAACGTTATCCAAACTGAAGCTTCCCCCTGCAACAATGACTTCCTAGGAAGTTAGGTAAAGCACAAGACCAAGAAATCACCCACAGTAGCACATCCAAAGAAAATTAACTCCTCCACACATGTTAATAGCAAGATTTTGGGGCTGTTTGAGGAAAAAAGCTTAGTATCCACATATTCACTATATACTGGGAAGTCAAGTGTAACAACTTCAATAGTTCCACTGTTGATAAGAGCTGACTTGTCTAAAACAACTCCACACATCTGTTGCGTAGCCCTGACAGCCTCTGACCTACAGGCTGACTTTGTGTTCACAAATTAGAAGTCCTCTGTGCTTGTACACAAGGACTGATATGCCATCAGTCCAGAATCATGCCATCTATCCCCAGGATATTTTAAAACAGAATAGCCATGATTGTAATGATACAAACATCTGACAAATAATTAAGTGCTAAAATTTCCTGCAAAGTATTTATCAAACTATAACTTAAACAGTAACAGCGACCACAACCTTTCAAAAAAATATAAATTGGGAAAATTAATCTTCTATACTGAAGCTGCAAAGTGAAAGCAGCAGAGGCTATATGGCCTTTCCAGTGCCTTTGATTTAGCAACCTAATCTTTTGCAATCACCACAAACAGAACTCACACATTAAGTAGTTACAACAGTTTATTGTAGAAAGAGAGTGAGTTCCAATAGGGAAGACAGTAATGCACATAGTGTGTAAGAACAAAAGAACAGCCATGCTGGATCAGAACAAAGGACCCTCTAGGCCAGAGCACTTCTTCTACAGCAATCAAAAGTGAACAACTTGGGAACAGTGCAGGAACTTAAGTAAATAGCAGTATTTCCCAAAACACTCTTCCAGTCTCCAGCAAACTGACAGTTCAGAAACTTTCAGGGGCAGAAATGGTGCCTTTATACTTAACAACCTTTCTTTTCTGCTCATTTGTCAAGTTGCTTCAAGAAATGTTAGAAGTTTAAGTTTAAGCGTCAAGACAGTGTGAAAGTCAATGCTTATTTACATTTTGCATGAAGAACCTGGAGCTGTTGTACTGAAAATAACAATGAAGAGTGAACAAAAATAACTTACTACATAAACATAGTTATTGTTACCAAAAAAATGAAAAGGAGGAAGAGAAAGATAAGTTTTTATCACACAGATGATACTTTGGCTTAAAGATGATTTTAAAAGCACCTTAGGAATTTAATGAAGCTGTCATAACAGGTACATCTAAAAACACAAAAAAACCTTCTCAGAAAAACATTTTTCTGGGGATAAAAAAAATTTAAAAGTTCAGGGCATTTAGGTTTAGATAGGGTTGTTTTTTTATGTCTGTTTTTTTCCCCTTTAGGAGACAAAAAACAGGAAAAAGGAGGTGACTAATTTCTCATCAGTAAATCTGCAGTCCATCAGTATTCATTATGCCACAGAAGCATATCTGAAACTTATTACCTTTACTGTGGAAACATTTAGCATTACAACTCAAAATCATACCTAGATCCATTCTAACTGTGCCACTGTACTGACTGAACACAGTGAGCTCCAAAAAGACAAACCACCTGTGGGCTTTTCTCACTTCACTGGGATCTGAAGCTGATGGAGCCATTTATCTTATAAGGCCCATCTTAAAGTAGGTTAATAAAATCTGTTCTACAGTTATTTCACACAGAAGTACACAGAAAAGCTGTAGTAAAACACTGCTTTTCTGGTTCTCCAGCTTCAGAAACGAAAGGTACAACTAGAAGCAGCTTAACACCAAAACTTTTAAGTGGGGAAAGATCACTATTCATTTTAGCATTTCATCATTAAAGATGACTTTAAAACAGCAGCCTGTTTTAAAGACCCAACATCTTAACATAATAGAATACTGTGTTCTGTAGCTTTGTACCTTAAGATTTTCTCTGCAGCCTACGTTTCCTCAGCTTTTTGGTCCAACACACTCTTAACACACTTCAAAATACATTACAGTTCACCAAGCAACCTTAACATAAATTTATAAGCACAGTACTTTATTATATAAAATACAGCTTCCATAAAGAAGCAATAGAAGCTTACCACTGCCTTGAAAGGCAGGCCTGTCTAAAAAATCAAGGTCATATGCACTTATTTGAAGCCAGCCTTGCAGAAATCTCATGCACTACAGACAAGCAAGGATTCTCCTGGGCCACTTCTATACAGCATAATGCAGGAAAACAGGAAGACGTGGTCTCAATTAGTAATGATGCACCTTCATGCCACACACTCAAAGTCCTATCTACACAAAGCCATTAAACCAAGGGCAGCATAAACATTGAGTCCAAACTTATTTGCAAGCATTAAAATTTAGGTCAAAGCCCAACTCTTATTCAGGTTACAACGTGCCCACTCTGCAGCAGAGAGCAAATCTCAGGTTTTGACAACCTTCCAGCACCATCCTACATTTCCTCCACAGTTTTTCATTCCTTTGGCTCACTCTCTACCCACTCACTTTTTATGCATCACTCTTCAAACATCAATCAGATATGTTGTTCAGAGAGAAATACGTTAATCCTTCATTTCTCTGCTCTATTTACACACTACTCTGCTCAAGACAAACAGCATTAATAAAGCATTGTCCCTGGACATGACTTTTTGGGGTCAAAAGGTTACTCTTGTTCACACTAGGATACTGACTGCTCTCTCGTGTAAGTACAGGAAAGAACGTAGGAGAAAGCTGTATAGCTTCTCACTGACACTGCTTACACCATTTGCTGCAGAAGCTGGTAGGTGGGGAGGAGGAATCCCACTACGTAAAAGGAAAAGATAGTCCCGTGATTTAGGGGGGTATTTAATTATAACTCAGAGAACTAAGCTCTATTCCATGCTCCTCTACATATTAAAGAGTCCCAAACCACAACCTTTGTCTTTAAGTAGATGTCACACATTGTATGTACCTTACTCTTTGAACATTTATGTGCAAGCAAAATCAAAGAGAATCACATACTGAAAAGAGACCACTATAAAATTGCTACATACTCTGACAGAATGGTAATGGATATAGAAATCTTGAAATGACTGCACAAAATTAACAAGTAGTATTCACATTTCTGACCGACTTTAGGTCTCTATTATCAGATCTTTACTTCAGTGTTTGGGGTTTTTTTGAGAAACTCATAATACAATAAAAATTCATGGGAAAAATAGCACTGTCCCAAATAAAAAGAAATTTGAAGTAAACTCCCAAATTATGTGAGCTAGCAAAACTCCTATATAACTACCCATTTACTACAGCTAGCAGCATTACAAAGTAAGTAACAAGTCAAGTCAATAAAAAACACAGGTCCTTAGAGAGGTCCTGCAGTGACACACATAAGCAGTACAAGCATATTGCTGGAATAATCTTCATTCATTTCTAGGCAGCTACAAATATGACTTCTTAATTCTAAAATATTACAGATTGTTTCAAAGTACATAGATAGTCACCTTGGTTATAACACGTTTCAAAAATATAAAGAGGGGCAACATTAATCTAGCCCTAGCCAAAGCAAGAAACCCTTACTTCGCTGTGCCTGGCAATCAGCAAACTGCTCATATTTGGAAGGTAAATTTGAATGCTGAGCAGCAATACCTACAGAGCAATAAATAAACCAGTTCAGAGTGAGGGCCTATGTACTCTACTTGGCATCCAGTAATATGCCTGAGCATATAATTCGTGCTATGCCTAAGCATGTAAAATTTTCAATGCAAATCCTCAGGTTATGCAAAGAAAAGATTCATGACTTAGAATCTTGACTCATGGAAAAATGAATCAGAGTAAATTAATACTGAAAACAAGTGATTTAAAAAAAAAACCCAACAACTTTCAATATAGAAGATAAATTGGGAAAAATTCTACATGCCATTCATCAGTTTTTCTTTCGGAGGCTGGGGCAGAGAAATTTTTAATAAGATGTGGGAAACATTAGAGTAACAACACACAGCAACAATCAATTTCTTTTTTTCCTGTCAGTAGTTTCTATTTGGACTAAGAAAAAAGAGAGAAAAGCCAGCTCAGTCACCAGAAAACCACACCAGTTATTTCAAAATATTGTTACAACACAGAACCAGCAAATGCCATCACGTAACAACAGCAGCTTACCAACTCTTAGAGCCAAACACCATCCTCGAACGCCCACCTCAGTCAGCTCTCCCACTAGCCAGCACCACAGAAATGGGCACTGCAGCATGCGCTGAAGGTCAACATTTTCAGGCCCCGTTTTTATGTATGCTTCCCCTAACCACGTCAAAATAACGGGAACGAAAATGGCCCATCAAGACACGCTTCGCTTCGTGAATTAAAACACCGAGGAGAACTACTGGACGGAAGGAGGGGGGGGGACAAACCACGCACCGCTCCGCACGCCTGCGGCAGAACAGAGGCTACTGAGGAAGGAGAAAGGGAGGGATGGATTCACCAGCCGGAGGAACCTCGATAGGCATTACGCGAAGTGCTGACAGCACGTTCCGTTTCCCCGGGTTACGAGATTTCACTCCTTCCCCCCCAGCCCCCGAGGCCGAGTCGGAGTGAAAAGACGTTTTCTCCACCCGCCCTGTCCCTCGGCCTCGAGGAGCCCCCTTACCTACGCGCACCGTTCCCCCCATTCCCACGCGCAGAGAGCGGCAGCGAGGACCCACCACCCCGCTTCCCCCTCCACCCTCGCCCGCCCACCGCCGGGCGTGCGTGTCCGTGCTTGCCCTTGGGGCTCGCCCCTCCCGCCGCTCCTCACCTGCATCCCCGGCAGGCCCGTCTGCACGGGGGAGTGAGCCATGGCGGTGGCAGGGATGTAGGGAGGAGGGAGCCGGGTCTCCTCAGGCGGCTCCAGGGGACAGGGCTTAGCTCATCTCCACACTCTCTCACACACAGACACCTCCTCCTTCTCCTCTCTCTTTCTCGCCCTCCCCCCAAGCGAGCAGCGCTTGTGCGCCGGCGGTGGGAAAGGGGCCGTCCCAAGCTCGAGCTCTTCACACCACGGTCACGGTGGCAACGGCGACCTCTTCATCCCTCCTTCCCATCCTCATCCCTCCTCCTCCTCTTCCTCTTCCTCCCCCGGCCGCGCGCGCAGAGCGGCCGTTACTGGTGCGGTCGCGCGGGGCCCTGCTGGCGACGCGATGACAAACCTGAGGGGCGGAGGCAGGGACGGCGACTGCAGCGCGCGCCCGACCGCCCCGCCTCTCCGACCTCTGGCTACCTGCACGCGCTGCTCCACACGGTCCTCGTCGTCCCGCTGCCGCCATCGGCTAACGGCCGGCCGGGGGGGGGGGGGCGAGGGCAGCGGGAAGAGGAGAGGGGAGGGGAGAGAGGAGGAGAAGAGGCCCCCAGCGCCACCCGGCCACACGTACCGCGGGGTACGGAGCGGCGCCGGCCCGGGCCTGAGTGCCCTGAGCCGTGCCGGCTCCCGCGCGCCGGGCTTTCATCCTCCTTGGGGTGGGAAACGCCGGCACCGGAGCCGCGGCCTTGTGGGTTTTGTTGGGTTTCCTCCTTCGCCTTTTCGGTAGGGACAGCCCCCAGCTAAGGACCTTCTTCACCTCTCCCCGCGGGCTGAGTGAGGAGCGGCGGCCCGGCTGCCGAACAGGTGAAGCGAAAGGAGCATGGGGCTTGGAGGCTGCTCGCTTAAAATAAGGAAACCGGGGTGAGGCGATAGATCAAGATGGCAGAAACCCTAGACCTTTTCTGGCATGTCCTTTTCCTGCCTCCCCTTCACTCAGACGCCCTAAGAAAGGTCAGGGTAATGCTATCGCTCTGCTGAGGTGGATGGTTTCAGGAAGCACTTGACTTCCCGTCAGAAGCTGCAAAAGCAGCAAACCAAAATGACAGTCGTGTTTTTACAGTACTTCCTAAATGGAAGAAGAATGGGTCACCAGTTGGGTCTCGCCCACGTGGGAGAAACCCTGGACACATGCAAAACCCTTAAAAACTTCACAATGTTACATTCCCTGGTTTTGGCCTATTTAAGCTGATGTCCAAGAACTCCATCACGCAATTTCCAATGTGCTGTGGAATGCCCTACGGGTCTCTTTTTTTCCCCCATAAAAAGCTAGGTAGTTTCATGAATATTAAAATTATTGAAACTTCTTAGCCAGGGCGCCTGGGTTCCCCAGGACAGTGCTTCACTGTCTTTTCAACTGAACTAAAGAAAGGGGTGACCCTCCACCACAGTATGGATTACTTTTTAGTAGGTAAATCACTACAAAATTTGTACAGATCTCTTAACTGCAGGAAAAACTTGAGAATATAAAGTGATCTTACTGATAGATGGTTAGAACTCCCAATGAAGTTTTTCCTGTCATTAGGATATTCTTTGTTGTCTAATATAGGCTGAGCTAATGCTACATCATCTTGTTTTCCTGAAAACTTTGGAGACATAAATGTCTCTAAGATTTCTACCCCTCAGTTGAACTTGAATAGATCAGGTAACAGCCTTATGGAGGTATGTGTGTGTACACACACACGCATACATGATAATTATTTCCCTGAGAAATTAGACTAAATATCCAGCTCTTGAGTATAATGAAACACAGAAAGGATGATAGGTAGAAATTGTGCAGAAAAATGAACTATTGGAATTATTTTAACAGTTGTTCATGAAGGAGTTCCTGGTTTTGTTAATGCTGGAAAGGTGTTTATATGGTTGGTTTTTTACTTCAGGAAGTATGAAAATATTCCTCCTGTCCAATAACATGTCATTTTCTAAGAAATGCAAAAGCTTTCATTTGAGTTTTACCTCAGTCAAAAGTCAAATTAAATAAGTCACAAGAATCAGTATCAAAACTTTCTGTTTACATTGTTTTCTAAAGCATTCCTGCAATCTTGGGGAAAAAAAAAAAAAAAAAAAAGTAGAGCTTTAGTATCTCCATGGTTGCTCCACTGTTTGCAGTAATTTATTTTAGCTTGCTAGGGAGAAAGTCTACAAGTGAACCTTTTCCTATGTCCCATGAATACCATTGAGCTTTCACTACATCACATAATATTAATACATCACATAATGTTAAAAAGCCTTATTGAGAAAATGTCAGGTTCAGCATTGCCTGTGCAGCTTTATTTTTGCTCTTTTTCTATTTTATCAGCTGCTTTACTATTTCTGCAGTTGCACATTTAGTGCAGAGTGAAAATAAAAAAGGTATAAAAGGACTTTTTTAAAACTGAGGGTATTGCACCCTCAGCAAGTTTGCCGATGACATCAAGCTGAGTGGTGTGGTTGACATGTCTGAGGATGGGGTGTCATCCAGAGGCACCTGACAAGTTTAAGAAGTGAAGCCCGTGTGAACCTCATGAGGTTCAACGAGGCCAAGTGCAAGGTCCTGCACCTGGGCTGGGGCAATCCCCACTATCAATACAGGCTGCTGGATGAAGGGATTGACAGCAGCCCTGCGGAGAAGAACTTGAAGTTGCTGGTGGATTAAAATCTGGACATGAGCCAGAAATGTGTATTCACAGCCCAGAAGGCCAGCTGTATCCTGGGCTGCATTAAAAGAAGTGTGGCCAGCCGATCAAGAGAAGTGATTCTGCCCCTCCGCTTCGCTCTGGTGAGACCCCACCCAGAGTACTGTGTCCAGCTCTGGAGTCCTCAGCACAAGAAAGACATGGACTTGTTGGAGCAGGTCCAGAGGAGGGGCACAAAAATGACCAGAGGCTGGAATATGACTGTTCACTGCAGCGGGGTTGGACTAGCTGATCTCTAAAGGTCCCTTCCAACCCAAACCTTTCTATGATTCTTTGATGCTTTTATCTTTGGTATTATAAAAGGTATAAAGCTATTATTTTCTGTCCATTGCTATTTTCTTTGGGACTGAAATCATTTTCATAAGGAACATATATTTGATTTCCTAGAATACTTTGTTTCATCTTGCTCATTCCATTTCTACATTTAGTTTGTAGATTCTCTAGCTCAAACACGAAAGTGCAAACAAGTTCCCATGTGCAAGCTGCTCTGAAGTAACTTTCCCCATGTAAGCTCCTAGCCTAGGGCTGCTGTGAGGCCTTTCTCTTGCTTGTATACCATCACTGAATAAAGATCATGGGTTTATTTCATCTCAGGGTTTCAAAGTTCTGGGTTACATGTTCAGCAAAAGAGTGTGCCTGAGAAATGATTGAGGCAGCGGAATAAGCTCTATGAGCAGATTTACTTGTTAAATGCAGGAAAACAAAGGAGCAGATTCAAAACTGTCATAAATCAGCTACCAGTCTAAATTCTAATGAAGTCAAAACAATATATTAGAATGTCTAATTTCTGTCAGCTTCTGCATTTTATGCTGCATCTTGTGTTCTTACTGACTTCCAGTTTCTCCCATGAACCTGAAGAAATTTTAACCGAAAGAGTTTTGAATGTGATCTTAAAATACTGAATGTGTTCCTGTTTGCTCTTAGTTTTGTAAATGCTGATCTTTCAGTCTAAACTTCCATTCCATCTCCACAGACTGAATAACAGAATCTTTGAAAATTTTCCTCGCCTTTTTCCAACCTTTTATGAGAAGAAATGATTTTGTGTATTCGACTCCAAAGAAAGGCTACTCTTGCGGAAATCTGTATTAAAAATAGAATGCTTACATGTTATGACAGCATGCCATCCCAGTACAATGACAGAGACTTCAAAAATAAACAGTACTTATCATTAAGATGGTTCCCTGTTGTATCTTTTTTTAAGTCAGATGTTTCCAGCATGCAAAGAATTTAGTTTGCATGTAGGCCTCTCAGTACCTGGTTTGCCTTCAATTTAAAATAATACCTTGAATATGCGGTGCTTTTTCTGCTTTGCTGGTTATATAAGCAAAAAGTTATAAAATAAGAATATAAATACATCATTATAATGGCAGTAACTGTGAACTTCTGTTTATAAACTACACATGAAGCAAAAATATTTTCCCTACTGACTGAGACTGAAACTTCTCAAAGGAGCAGTGTTCGACCACCAATGTTTATCTAAGAAAGGCGCACCACAAATTTAGCTTTTCTAGCATTTGTAGTAGACCATAAATACATATATAACCCTATCTTGAAATAAATACACTACAAAAAAAGCACCATGGATTGTAACAGATGGGACATTTTTCTACAAACTATAGCGTATAAGAAATATTATGGTGGGTAAGTAGCAGGCACAAATTTACCTGGGGAAGAGACAAGAATGGAGGGGCTGGATGTGTGACAATATTGCATGCAGTAAGGTATGGCTGTGGGGTTACGGAGACTCCCACGCAGGTACGGTTGAGTTTGTCCATCTTGTATGGCAGGAGGGGGATCCTGCCATTCTTGGCCTGAGGGCTATAGGACAATCAACTGAACCACAGTAGCATACTGGTCACTGCTCCACTTGATACTGCATTTTTTTTCTTGCTTCCTTATCATCTTTATTCACCACTATCTTTTGTGTTTCCTGTTTCCTTTTTCTACGCTTGCTTGTCTGATCAGTTTCTTAGTAAACCATTTCAACAACCTGTATATAAAAACGTCATTGCTTCTCTTAACTGTGTATGTTAGATTCCCAGTCTTATCCTTTTTAATTACCCTGTTAATAGCCTGATGGACTATGTATTCCAAATTAAATTCTCAGTAGTTTGTCAGTAAGGCTTCATTTTGAATACTTACATTTTAAATGTATGACACTTGCCTGTATCATATAATGCAGAGCAGCTTTAACAAGGCTCTTCACAAATGGACTTTAAAGAGCTTAAGTGTTCCTGTGGTAAAAGGCAAGGTCCTCACACAGGTCTATAACTGATGATAGAGAGGAAAGAAAAAACAAGAACATTTCGCAGTGGAGGATGTTACCAGTAGACTGTCACAGAAATCCATCTGGGACTAATCTTGCTCAGCGTATCCATGAATGACCTGGAAAAGAGATTGAAGAAAAATGACAAAATAGTCTCACATTGCCAAGTATCACGAGGTAAAAACTAACGTGAAGCACAAGGAGTGGCAGAAGAAACTTAAGAGTGAGTGACTGCTGAGTAGCATAACAACAGATGGGAGTTCAGCATTGAAAACTATACAGAAAGAAAGTATACATGAAAAGAGTTTAACTTTGCATACTGGAGTTTCTACCAGTCCAGAACGAAATCTTGTCTGTCACTGATTTCAAACCAGTCAAAAGCTGAAAACTATGCTAGGAGTTATTAGGAAAAGAATAGAGAATAAGGGAGACAACATTGTTGTATATATATTCTTTATAAATCCATGCTGCTCCTATGAGATGATTCATCTTCTATTTCCTGCACCCCCCCCCCGATGTGGTACATAAGATCCAGCAGTGGCCTTGGTCTGCACACCAATCCTTGGTAGTGACTCTAAACACGGGGTGTTATCACTGCCAGAACAGACACTGCCTGTGGAAACAGGCTGCTGACTTCAGACAGTGCAGTTAGTTAGAAGAACTGAACTGAAAAGTAAAATCACTGAACAGAACCAGCTCTGTTCTCACCCAAACCAGGACAGCCAGCAATAACTCTGAGCAGCCTTGACGCTCCCAGGAAACCAACTAAGTAACAGAGCCCCTATACCAGGGTCCTCCTCATCCCTCTCTACAGATGCACAAAGTGTAAGAGGCTTGTTTCTCAGGCTGCCCTTCCTGTCTTTCTTCTTCCACCTCATAAATGACTCACTGACTGTTCAGCTTTCTCACTACACTGTCCATCAAGTATTTTATAATTAATATTTAAAATCATCTGCCTAATTGTTTATGAGGTCCTGAACAAAAACTGCCTTGAGAAACAGGAATTTACACCCTCTGGCAGTTCTTTGGAAACACTATTTAGCACTGAATATATATATATATATTTAAATACAGTTATTTCCTACCCTTGTCCAGTTCCTTGGCTTATCCATGGAAAGATAAGTCCTTGTTTGAGCAGACTTCTTAGAAAGGAAAGCAAAAAGGACTGGGCATTGTTCTCAAATGAGAACCCACATTCAGGATGACTCAGAGTGCAAAAATGAGCTGTAATTATATCTGTGGGTTTTCATTCACTGGTTTAGCTATTTCATAGTTATAAAGTTTGCCCAGAGAGCTTCTTTCTGTAGGTCCTCATTAAGGATATTTACAACACCCATATTCTGACATCCTTCTACGGTGCTGAAGGCAAAATGCACACTGAAGGCAAAATGCACATTTCCCTGTCAATAACAAAAAATATTCTTGTGTTGGCCGGGACTGGCATTTTTCCTGCCTTTAATTGTGCTTGCTCCACAAGATTAGTTTCTAGTATGCTTTCAAACTATCTTACCCTTAAAAAAAAAAAATCAAGTTTTTCTGTGTTTCTGACAAAATTTTAAAATTTCAGTTTTTGGAGGAAAGGGGTCCTTTCTACAAAGTTCATGATGGAGCTTTTCTTCCTCTCAATGTGCCATGGGTAACCCTGCAGCCATGTATTTATGCCAGCAGAGGAAGCTTGCATAGCTCCAAAAGCATGCAGACTTCCTTCTACAGCTAGACTTGGCAGTGCATTTAGTACTGGTTCAACAAGCTATCTTGTAAAAAAAAAAAATGTTTTTTGTCTATTACAGAATCAGAGTTCAAAGTTCAAACAATGACATTCTGCTTCAGTTCTTGTAAAGGCTGGAGAAAATGGCTATTAAATTATGTTCCCCAAAGAAAAATCCAGTATTTTGCTATGTTTGTATAAAGCATGTTGTTCTCTATATATTTCTCTTCCTGAAGTGATGTATTTTGTGTCATTCATAGAAAATTACAGGGTTCTAAGGTTCTTATTAATAAGAGAAAATTCACTTTCTTGTAGGATTGAGAATCCTAATGGATAAGCGGGGATGAAGCAGGAAATGGAAGAAACAGCTCAAGTGTTTATTAATAATAAGCAGAGCATAAGTGCCTGAAAGTATTTTGGTGTTCCAGGAAGACAATTAAAATTAGATGGGGACCTAGAGCTCATTAAGAAACATGAGACTGATCATACTGCACTGTGCCTCTGTCCCCAGAGCATAATTTCATTAAATCTTGCTTTTTATAAACCTTTCTCTTAGCCCCTTGTCACACAAACCAAACATATGCAAACATAAGGAGACATCCCTTCTCACATTTCACATTTTATAATGGAAACATCAATTCTTATCTCAGATTAATGTCTGTGTACACAGCAGACTAGCAAAGTCTCCAGACTAAATGGATCCATTAAGGGTGACCCTGTTATCATGATGAGATGCAATAACCTCTGTCTGTGTCCCTAGACAGGCCATGTCATCACAGATCTAAAAGGTCTGCTTGCAGGCTACAGCTGTCCTAGCAGAAATAGTTGCAATACATCTCCCTGATAACTGATAAGTAGTGGTCTTACAATCAACTGCACTATTTCACTATTTAATTCAAGAATTACCACATTTTACCTTGTATTAATCTCATGATATACCAGAAGCTATCTGTAAAATCTTGTGCTGCTAGAAGTGTATTGTATTCACCGCTGAACACAAAAACATGCAGATATCTGCAAATTTCAGTTGTCAGACTATGGTGTTGGCAACAACTGAAAATCATTGCAATGTGATGGGTTTTTTAGGGTACAACTTCATATTGCTCTTCATCCCATTGAACTGCAGTCTGCTGCCAAAGTGCTGATCCTGCTCTTCCTTTCTCCCAGCCCTGGCTCCTGTCCTTGCATTAGCAATCACATGCCTACGTGGTGATTTGGATCAGTTCACTGATCCCATGGGAAATGCATCCACATCCTGTTGGATTATCCTTCCATGGCAGCAGTCTCTGGGTGTCATGCAGCAGGGACACCATGTGTGTGGGAGGGAGGGAGGCCAGCACATCCCATTCATCGGTAGCCCACAGTTAGCTCAGATAAGATAGAAGGTGAAACTCCATCCAGAATGTCCTGTATGAAGTGGGATGGTGGCTAAAAGTCTTTCATACCACAAAATCCACCTTCTCAGCTTGCAGCAATGAATACTCCCAGCTGTGGTTTAAGCCCAGAGCTGCTTTCCCAGAGCAGTCAGTCTTTACAGAGCAGGTACAGAAGCAAACCATAAAGGGATGACTTCACTGCCACTAAACCTCTTTGCTAAATAATCAGAGACCCTTGGTACTTAGGAAGACCAGCCTACAGCTTCCCAGCCCTAAAAATTTAACACCCAAAGGTGAAAATCCAGGAATCACAGATAGCCCCAAAACAGTGAATTTGTTATTTTGGGAGAGTTTCTATTACGAAAATAGATTACAGGTTGTAAGCTGTTTTCTAACATTTGAAGCTACCATCATCCCCACTAAGTATATGTGTGGGACAGTTACTGCCTATAATAACTTTGGCCCCACAAAAATGCAGGTCCTGTGCATGTGCCTTCCCATCTTCCCCATCCCACAGCCTCTAAAAGTAGTTACCCAGTAACACACAGTGCTCTGACATGCTCCAGCCATCTTCTACCTCCTCCTGCAGACCTCTTTTCATTCACAAAAATCTGCTGCAGCCTCCCACTTGCACCAGACCTTTGGCAAGATCCCAAAGCCTTGCGCTCCTTTGGCATCTACAGTTACCAGCTTGGTTTTCCTCCCATCTTTCTTATGAGAGCAGGCTTCCTGGGGATTTTAGACTGAACATACTTCTTCCATCCAAGATAGTGGGTACCCTGGTACTTTACTTGCAAAGAAGAGCAGATTTTGCTGCTCCACATAAGCACTGGTGTTCTTTCCTCCTCAGCAGTAAATTTACAGGGGGAGTTCTGGGATGTAGGCTCATATTAACACTACAGTGGAGTAGCAGAGATGCACAGACTTCCCATCCCACTGTCTCCTGGTAGCAGGGGGATTTGCCTCAGCAGCATAGCTACTTGTGGAAATGATAAAGCAGGAAATACAAAGATGACCCTGCTAGACACTTCGTATACAGACTTACATGGGATAATTGCAAATTTCTGCTACACTCAGTATGCAGAACTCACGTAGCCAGTCTTCTTCCTGGATCAGGCTTCTTATCTTAATACTATGCTATAAAACTACTCTCAGTTTTGCTCATTTTGCTTCTTGCACCTAGAACATATCCTGCCCCCAGCTGCACCTTCCTGACAAACTCTATTGGTGCAAACCATGACCTTCCCCGCCCTTCTCTTGAGAAGCTCTTCAATGCCAACCCACCACCTACCTGTATCAGATATGGACAAGTGCTGTAGTTACGTGCACTGAGGGGCACAGGCAAAGAATACTGATACCAGGAGAAAAATGCTAATTAACTTCACTGGACTTTTGAGTTTGATTTAGCTAACTTCTGTAGAGATTATTTTTAAAGCATTTCAGTTCACTTTCAAATTAAATTCCAGGCTTCCAAGAACTGCTTATAAGGATGAGGATACAGCATCATTAGGGGTTTTAACTGCTCAAAGATTGCCCCTCCCAGTGGCTACCTCCTCCTTCAGCACTGCATCATTTCATATTAACTTAATCTGAGGTGGAAACCACACGTCTCCCCTACAGTGATCCTGAGCTGAAGTTTTTTCTGGTTTCCATAGGACAGACACAGTGGAGGACAGAGCAGGAAGTAGCAGCTCTGGGGAGAGGGATCAGGGTGCAGCAGTCCTTGCACACAGGTCCTGGGCTCCAACCTGAAGATCTGGTTAGAAGTGCCTCAGAAGCTGCCATTCAGTGACTCCTAACTCCTCCCATCCCAAAGCTTTGGCACACGATGTCCCATATTCTCCCACTTCAGCCTTTCCCAAGATATTTCAGTGTGCTATGCCAGAATAATCCAAATCTATCCTCCCAGCAGTCCTGCCTCCCAAAGCTCTCCAATTCAAGTCACAATTCACTGCAAGTTCCTCCTACTCTGAAGACCTCCTCAAGATCAGTTGCCTGAGAACCCCTTCAGGTCCTGCTCACAGTCCTCTCTGCCCTTGTAGCAACAACATCCACAGCCCCACAATCTAGGGAGGTTCCCTATTGTTGTCCCAAGGACTATAACAGCCCTATACCCAAAGCTCTTCCCTAAGCATGCCTGAGTCTGACTAAAATTTTCAGGATAGCTCAAGAACCTGTTTCTGTATATGCTTGAGAAGACATCAATGTGAAAAGAGCAGCATTTAGGAAAGGTCTACAACTGAATGCCATTCAGGAATGAGATGCTCTTCCAGCAAACTCCCTTAATGGACTGTATCCAGTTGGCATGGACTCACCAAGTGCCACCTCAGAATGCTGGGGCTCCTTCCAAATGTGGTGATTGTGGCTTTCTTTTTAAAGATAGGTCGGGGATGAGCTTGGGAAGTCATCCAGGAGGCAGGAATGTGAAATCTGTGTGCACTTAGTCTGTCAGGATCAAGTGTACATTCAGCCCAAATTCTGTATCCACTTCAAAATAATCTTTTGCTGTAGTGTCTCTACATCTCCGTATTTAACACAGTGCTGTTTTCTCTGGGGATCAGTCTGCTGTGTCCACAAGAGCCAATTTTGCTTTGTCTGACTGACATTCTATTCAGTTGCCAAGTCTCCCCTAAACCTGCTTATGGCTTTGCTTCTTAGGGCAGGGTTTCATGCCCCAGGTTTCATTCCTGTGGTTAAATCAGATCAAGTGCACCATGAAGGTGTACCCAGTGATTTTATCCTCTTTTAGAGTAAGAGCACTGAATGCTGCAGCACAGCTGACTTTATTCTTGTTCTTTTATATTCTTCAATATCAAAGTCTAGTTTATAATACCACATAGAATTTTGGCACTTTTAGCAAGTTCTTTAAAGTTTTGGGGAAGGATGACTTCCACCAGCAGTGCCAGGGACCACCTCTTGTTTAAATCCATCCACATATTTTCATTTTCCGAAACATACAGCAGCCATACGGGCTTCAGAAGCAATACTGATCTACGCGGGAGGTATTTTCATAGGGTAACCTGAAGCTTGTGATAACTGCGAGTAAAAAAATCATTAAGGGTGGGATGCAGGAGGGTTTTCTGGGAGCCCCCGCGCTCTTTCCAGCCTCTACCGTGTATTTTTCTGCCACCTGGTGGTAGGAAAAGGGCGGCTGCTCGCAGGGCTGGAGGAGAGTTTGCTAGGACCCTAGAGCTGGGATTGGAGGAAGCTTTGCCCAAGCAAAGCCTGGAGTTGGCAAAAAAACCAACCCTGTTCATATTACCTAGAAGATATAGTCACAAACTGGTGCTTTGTTGCAGAAAGTCCGGTCTGGGCAGAGCAAATAGGTCCCTGCTGCTCTGCAAGCTGTCTCAAGGCAGGTTGGAGATGGCTCAGGTCTTCTCCAGTTCTTCCTGTTTCTGCTAGGCTCCATGAGCTGGAATTAGGTGGTACAGAGCAGTACCTAGAGTCTGCCTCCCACAACCAGCGTCGCAGCAAGTTAAGAAAATGAGCAAGTTCATCATCTGTGTGCTATGCGTAGAGTCACTGGGAGAGCCATCTGCTTCAAAGCTGATGTAGTGGAGAAATTATGAGTCACACTTGCAATAAGTGCATGAAATAAAGAGCAAAAACAAACAAAAACCAATCATACCAAAAAAAACTCCCCTCATCCCAACCTAGTTTTCTGTAGCTTAATCAAGAATGTGATGGTGCATGGCCCCAGCCTGGTCCTGTAACTTCTTGCCCTGCTGTGACAAAGAATATCACGACTATTAGCTTTGCATTCCTGTTTGCAGAGCAGCAGAAGTCAAGGGTGTGAGTGTAAGGACCTGAAGGTTCTCTCTCTACTCCCTTTTCCATGCTCAGTTTCTCAAGTGAAGTCTCTCTATTCCCTATGCCCCCCAGGTCCAGCATTCAGCGAGGCCCTGCCAGCAGGGGGACAGCCATGGCTCTAACTTTAGTAAACTGCAGCAGGAGTTTACTCCCCGCCCCTGCATTCAATATCATTAATTCATGTAGGTGGTTCCAGAACTGATCTCAAGCTCCACATTGAAGTACCAGCCCAAAGGAGACGCACCAATTGAATTAGCCTTTACTTGAAACATTTTTTTTTTGTAAGATAAGACCTTTAGGAAACAGGGACGCCCTTTAAGTAAAAGAACATTTCCAAATTTTACTGGCAAGTAACCATGACAGGGCTCCAGGTGCACTGATATTTTTTTTTTTTTTTTTTTAAGTTTATCAGGCTGGAATAAAGTGGGTTTTTTCCATCTGTAAGGACTAGATGTTCAATTTGGAGTAAAAATGCCCTTTATGGGCTATGATGAGAAGAAGCTCTGACAGGAACATACACTGTAGTCAGATGAATTCACAGGAGGAGGACAAACACCATTTTACATAAGCAGATAGCTGAAATTTCATCTTAATCTCATGAGGGTTTTATTTGCCACTAACAGCAGAAGCAGGTCAAACAAGGGGTTGCAACAGCAGCTTGAAAGCAAGTGCTTCGAGCGCCTCACTATTTCATGCCTAGCTCTTACTTTTATTTAGCTATGCAGATTCCCCAGCTTCAAGTTTTATTTCCCCTCACCCCCAAAATACAGCAGTGGTTGTATGAAAACAGAACCACTTTCACCATAGCCTCCTTATGAGTATTTCAATGTCTTACAGCCCTATCAGCATTGCAGAGAAAGACAGCTTTTTTTTTTTTACCCAGTACATCTACTGGAAAAGGCAAACCTACCTGAATAGCTTCTGCAGCAATTAGGCTTCATGTAGAAGGCAGTCGGTGAAGACTTTAACACTGCTTAAGACTGTCAAAGCAATGTTTGCTGTGTCAATGCAAAAGGAATTAACGTAGTTTCTACAAGCCATCACATTGCCAAAAGGCTTTAGGCTCTGCATCTCATTAAAACTGACTTTTCACAAAAGCACAAGCTGCTTGGCTTTCTCCTCTTAAAGTGTATTTGTGATTTGAATTGATTTAGGTAAGCAGATAGGTCCTGGTTTTCTCACCTGCCTCTCCCCCCTGCAGTAAAGGCAGCTGTTAAATTCCCTGCAACATTGACTTGTTACCCACCCCTGGGCATTAGGTATTGTATACAAATCTTTGACTCCGATGAGGAAGGAGCATGGGACTGAAAGTTTAACAGCAATAGCTGAGAGCCCCTTGATCTGGGGGCTCTCATGTTACCTTTGTACTGTGCTAAATTCCACACAATCTTGTCCTGCAGTCATGTCAGGAAGAACAGCAGTGACTGAATGAGGCTGGAAATGAAGCATTGCTGATTGTCCTGAACCACCTGCCCAGGGAGTAGGATGATTTCAGTTGTTACATCCCCTTTGATAATTTGTCTCTCTCCCTCTTTAATACATGACCCAGTTAACTGTAAGTCAATACTCTTACAACATCTTCCATTATTTTGGTACAACACAAGTTTTATTGTTGTTTCTTATTCCAAACATCATTTGCCATTGTCTGTTTACCTGAGAGGACACCTCATTAACATATTGAATTAAGAACATAACAGGAGTTAAAGGGGTAGTTAACAGGCACAACACATGTTCAGGTTACTGCCATGTGGAGCACAGACAGCATTTTAATCTGAGCAATGCCAGAATTTTACTCCCATTATCCATAAGGAAGTACAAAAGAATTTAAGGCACATGTGACCTGCTGCTTTCAAGTAACAGTGAGGCTACAGGGGTCATGCAGACAGCTTGGCTTCAATTACTATTTCTTGGCAATACTTGATTCTTTCATGATATAAAATTGAAATGCAGTATAAAAATAGATCTTTTCACAGGGTTTAGTAATGGCAAGTGCAATTTCAATATTTTAGTGCTATGGTATTTAAGATTGAGGTACATTAAAAGTGCAAATTCTGCTGGAGTTTCTTCAGGATACCATGCTCAGCAGAAGAAAGACTAATCTTTTCCTCTTGCTTCCCAAGAGAGGGTGCATTTTCAGTTAAAACAGTTTAACATCTCCCATGAGACTATTATCCAGAGGTGTTACTGATACCCCGATTCCTCTTACTGCAGGTATAGTTAATGGGATACCATAATTTACAAACACTCCTTGAATACACATTTTACATTTGAGACACAGCTTCAGATTGGTTTTCATAGACTCTATCCTTTTTGGCTTGTTTCTTTTCTTCCTCATCAAGTTGGGCTTCAACCTCATTTGGATCCACGTAAGTGTAAAAATAAGCCATAATAGCAAAAATAATGCACACTGCCAACAACAAGGCAGCAAACAGCACATACTCTGCCCACTGTAAAAAAAAAACAAAAAAACATAATTTATCCATCAATATTTATTCCCCAACAGAATGATACCATTCTGTTTGCAAGAAATTAAGTTAATTCAGCATGTGAAATTGAGCATACATAACAAGTATCATATGACTTACAGGACTAGGTATTAGATGTGCATAATACATATTAAAGCAACTCTGAATTGAGGCCCTTTCAGAAGTTCTGTCTTCATTGAAGATAAGTTCTGTGAATGCTGTTAAGGTTCTAAAATAAATCTTTCTCTGGAGGCATGGGAAAAGACCAGAAGACTGAAAGGGAAACTGAGCTTCTCCTTTTGGCCAGGTAATCTCAGTTTCAACCAGGTTGGCAGTGATCCTGCTTCCACTTAGGTCAGCAGTAAAAAGTTTCTATATACAGCAAACGTAGGCAGAGAGCAAGACCAGGAACTCTGGTTTCAAAGTCCAACCTCTACCTGAAAAGCCTTGTCTCTGAAGACCTCAACACAAGGAGGACATGGACCTCTTGGAGTGAGTCCAGAGGAGGGCCACAAAAGTAATCGGAAGGCTGGAGCGCCTCTCCTATGAGAGGCTGAGACAGTTGGGGTTGTTCAGCCTGAAGAGAGAAGGCTCCAGGGAGACCTAATAGTGACCTTCCAGTACTTGAAGGGAGCCTACAAAAAAGTTGGGGAGGGACTGTTTGCAGGGGCATGTAGCAACAAGATGAGGGGCAAGGGCTTTAAAACTAGAGAAGGGTACATTTAGATTGGACATTCGGAAGAAGTTCTTTACTATGAATGTGGTAGAGCACTGGAACAGATTGCTCAGGGAGGTGGCGGAGGCCCCATCCCTTGAGACATTGAAGGTAAGACAAGGTTCTGAGCAACCCAACCTAGTTAAGAGATGTCCCTGCTCACTGCAGGGGTGCTGGACTAAATTTTTTTTTTTTTTTTTAAAGGTCCCTTCCAACCTAATGCATTCTATGATTCATGTTCTGATTAATTTATCTGAAACCAGGACTGCCAGACCAGTTTCAAAGACAGGCTCTTCCTTCACTCAGATACCCCTTTGATTCATTAGGAAGCACCACTAGTAGTCTGAAGAAATTCTGTCCAAGTGCTCTTTACTAGGAGAACCCCAGCTTTCACACCCCAAAGAATGAGGTTTGAAACCAATGGAACCAGAAGGGATTCCAAAGGCTGAGATATGCAGGTGAAGGTTCATTATCAGTGATCCAAGTTTTAGTAGACTTTAATCCCTTTAGTCCAAAATTCAGCCCAGAAGTTCACAGCCTTTCCACACCATGAGAAGCAATTTACTGTAGAGATGATAGAAACTGCTGCTAGCAAGCAACAGAGCCTGACAGATCAAGAGTTGAGAATGGCAAACAACAGATAAGAGGTAGAAACCTTTGAGAAAGTATTTGTTCAAGTTGTTTAAAGTTTTGCGTGTGTACATGTACACAGACACAATTGGGAAAGTGCTTGGGGAAAGTTAAACAGAAAATTTAGAAGAGGCTCCAGGAGACAAGTTACCACCCTGTTGTCACAACCTTCAACACTAGTTTTAATCCAAATATACTATAAAGATCCATAACCCTGTTACTTGTACACTCTAACAAGATTATTCAGGAAAGCACTAGTTCTACAACTGACTGTTACACTTGTGCAGGTAACACTAACCTCCTGTATTCCAGTGATAAATGCAAATCCACCATAATGCTGATGTTCCAAAATTCTGATTGAGGATTGAGACACGACTCCCCCTTGGATTAGAGCTACTTTCTCATCACGTAATATCAGAGCACCAACTGCCCTCTATGCTTACCTGCTCACTGAGTTTGGATGCTCCAGCCACAATAAGGACAATTATGTTACCGACAGCCACTGTCAGCAGCCATCCTGCCTGCAGCACTGCCTTCATATTCGATGGTGCCTATAAAAGTAAGCAGTGTTTGATTAAAACTTAAACTTATTTCCTGATGTTTTCTACATTCTTTACATTATAACAAGCACCAGTTCTATGGGAGGTGGAGGAGAATTTCTTGTGTTTTTTTATTATTAAAAATTGCTAGAGAATTAAACAGGCTTGGAGAAGGCTTTGAGAAGCCAGAGATTACTAGCAGTAAATATAACACCTTTTAGTTTGTACACATCGAGTAGCAGATGTTTTACATCTTGGGCACACATAGTACACATTATGATGCATTTCATTTCTTCATTTAGACTAACAAACCACCTCTACAGTGTTCCCATCAGTGTAGTTTATAGACTCAGAATTAAGTGAAGAAATATACACAGCTAATAAGAAACAAGTTAGAAGACAAAATGAATTAAAAGTGTATAATTATACTACTGCTAAGGACTGTATGGAGCAATTTGGCGTGGAGATAAGGTATCTGTACTTGTTTATTTTATATTTGAGGGCTCTCCAGTTTGGTTTTTACAGCAGCAGTACAGTTCCACTTACTTTCAATGGAACGTCACATATAAGAAGGAGATTGCAGAAGTGATGGTCAAGTCTTCAAAGGATATAATTCAGCATAGCTCCATGCAAAACATTGAATGTTAATCAAACAAGGTCAATTTGCACGAGCCTACAGTCCTGCTAGAGAGCTCTAAAGTACATAATGGTCCAAATAAACCAGCAATATGGAACCATCACTTAAAAACAAAACAATAGATCCCAGATGATCTTAGTTTGTACCAGGATTCTTACCACAATGAGAGTTCTGAAGAGCAAAACGTACCTGTGAGTATGAAAACTCCAGCCCAGTGACAGAGAAGACGACTTCTGCACATGTAAGAATAAAATACTGAGGGATCTGCCAAGCCATATGGACTGTATTGGGTGGGATATCTTCAGAATATATTATATTAAGGTTCTCTGCACTACACTGAAAATTAAAATAGCACATTAGGACAGTAATAAAGAGTCTGTACACTGAAGGCACTCTCACTTCTATATCATCTCTATCATCATATAGACACAAAGTTCTGGGTAAATAAGAAATACTCTATATGAAGGACTACATGCCTAGTTATAAAGTAATACTTTACAGCAAACTGCATGCAAATCTAATAAAGCCAGAGATTTAAAGCCATTAGTGATGAAGATGCGTTCTTGCATTATGACATTAACATACCATTATTATTTTTATAGTTAATGGGGTTATGTTCTGTTCATCACACCAGAATTCTATCATATGTACAATTAAGGGGCAAGAGGGATAATCACACAAGCTTTTTTTGTTTAAGGGAAATATTAACATGGAAAGTAATTCTGTATTGTCCATCCAACATCACTATACAACTCACCCCGTTAACAACAATTGTATAGGCACTGCCAAATCCAAGCTCCTCTGAAACAACTGAGCAAGGGTTTACTTTTCTCATAGCCATAATATCATATTTTCTGAAAAAGAAAAAAAACACTTCAGACCATAGGTATAGACAATTATGTGTATTATATAGAAATATTTTTCTATGTCCTTTTCCTAAAGACAAGTATGTCTTAGAGTGGCTAGATTAGGGTAAAGGAAAATGCTTACCTTCCTCCCGGAAAGAGGCTGTAATTACTGGCAGAAAGAGGCATCAGTGTTCCAAAAGAAGTTTCACCCATAGTGACATTGATAACCTCAGGCAAATTGTTTATGAACCTTTAAAAAAGCAAAACTGATGAAATACTATACAAAACACACAAGAGTCAAAAAATACATGTTTTACTTTAAGTTATATTCTGGCAGCACAAGAAGTATCCAGTTTTCCTCTTTCTTTTTTGTCAGTTAACAGTTTAGAAAGAACTTTAAATCACTTGAAACATGGCTAATACAGAAAAACCAAACACACACACAAACAAAAAACCAAGAGCCAAACCCGAACACAAAACACTAGCTAGACCCACAGCTTGCTTAGGGTAATGTCAAAAGCAAACCTCTACTACAGCCAGTAACCACTGCATCTGCAAATGCAGAAGAAAAGCAGAGTAGTTGGATACTTCCTACCCAAGAAGAAATAAAAAGTGGTACAGACATGCAATCTGTGCTGGCTGTTTATGAAAAAGTATAGACAATAGAGCAAAACGTACACTTCCAATTTTAGTCAAATTATACCCAAAGTAGATATACAAGATAGCTTAGATGAACTGTGCCCCAGAAGTTCCTGCACCCCTTAAACATTGAAGTGGGAAGTTCCTACAGTATAGAAAGCTATCATAAGCAAGAAGAGTCTACCCAAGAGGCAGATTGAAAAGACAGTCACCCAACTGCCAAAATTTAAGAGCAAAACAAACTCTACCTGATGAGATTATTTCCTTCGTCTGGTTTTGATGTGACATTGTCAAACAGCTGGTGGAAGAGACCATTATCAAGATACTTTGTTGGCATCAGTGAACAGCTTAACTATGCACTATTGCATAGCAGTGATAATCAACAGAGGCTTCAGAGAAAGACCCCAGACCTTCCCTTTTAGGATCTTAGAAGGATACATGTCTACTAGGAAAAAACCCAATGAACTGTTTTGACCACACATTGATTCTTGGTGAAAGAATAATTGCCAACTTAAACTTTAAGTTGGTAATGTTTTACTATTAAAAAAACCAACCAAAAAACCAAACTAACAAAACAAAACAAACCCAACCAAACAATATGCTGCCCTGCTTTTGACAGCTCACCAGTCTCACTGGTGCAGCAGAGAGGGAGACAAAAAAAGGGAAAAGCTACCCAGAGCTTGCCCTCTCAACTTTACCCACTCCACATAGATAGCTGCAAAGACATTAACGCATATTTTGTGAGTTAAGCAGACTTACCCATTCAGCAAAAATTCCTGATGTATTAGTTTTAATTCCAAGAGTGTGACGTTCTCCTCCTAGAAAGCTGATAGCCTCATTTTTAGCTTTATTTCCAGAAATTATGTTCACTTTTTGCAACTCGGAAGTCTTAAACGTCATGTAGTCCGTCTACAAACACAAACAAGTTGCTATGATTTTCCATGGAACTTCATATTTGCCTGCACCTTTGAGGGAGTGTTATGTGCTCCAGGGGGTCAGAAGCTTACACCTGTGTTATTTCTGAAGTGCCAGAGATAGTAATCATCTCTGTTCATTCTTGTTAGGTTTTCTACATCAAGCACTAGTTTAATTTGATCATTGTTTTATTAATTTCTTTAATTTTACAGGCTTCAAAGTAACACAAGCTTCATGGAATACCTGTTACATTTTCCTGTGCATTTCCTGCTCCAGATAAATCAGGCTTACCATCACCCTCAAGTAAAATTCTTTTTTCCCCCAAACAGCAGCACTTCCTCAGAGATGCAAGTGCAGGCTGTATCTTCATGGATTCAGAGTAACAGGAGTGATTATTACCAGAATGTTTTAAATATTCTAAATACATTTCATCAGCATAAAATACTTAAAACATTAATAAGCATGTTAATGTAGTACAGAAACAGCCCTTTTGTTTTACAGGATTATAAAAGCATTTTATAATTCAAAACATTTGGATTATAAAGTGTCCATAGTAAGGAGTGAAGCATTTCACACCTATCATTTTCAGGTATGTACCATGATTACACAAATTGTATGCTGATGGGGAATTGAAGTGCTCTTATCTCCTCTCAGTGCAGTTTTGATGCGAGGCAGATTTGGGGGAGAATGGAATAAGGTTTCTCATCTTATAAGTGCATGCTATTAGAGAACACACTTCCTAACATCCATTATTAAAAATGTCCATCAGCTCCACCACATTTTTCTGCCAGTAGGGCTATCAAGGTTGTGCTGCAATAGTCTGAAAATGTTCTTTGACAGCAAAATCTGAAGCTTAATATATGTGATGTAGCCACAGAAAAAGCTCTCTTTTCAATTAAGTTATCACTCACAGTAAGCAAGGTGACTTAGTGGAGCTGAATGGAATTTTATTGAAGGAAAGGGTGTTCTTGATGTTAAGAAATGGAACCTTTTTAGCAAAAGTGAAATTTTCAATTAGTTCAAAATCATTAAATGTCTTAAAGTTTCTTTAAAAAACCCTATTGGCAAAACAGATTCATTCTAAAACTATTGAAATAGCATTTCTTCATTCACTCTGTTTTCAGTAACAGTTCATTCCATAATAAAAAAAAATAAAACAAGACTTTAAAAGTAAGAGAGGGAAATAAAGAACCAATTTTGAACCATAGTTAAGAGCCACTTCGACTTACTCCATTAGACTTTTTTTTTTTTAAACTTGCTCTTCCTTATCTCCCCTTACTTACCGACTCCATAGATGTTACATTCACACTATGAAGCTGAGGTTCAAATTGAACTGTCGCATCATCAGTACCTAGATTTATTATTTTGATTTGGGATTGCTCAGCTGCAGGGAAAACTGGAAGAGTTTTCTGTAGGACAGGAAAAAGTAAAATCAGTGTCCTATCTTAAGTCACATGGAAAAAGTACTATAATTACTGTGATCTTAATTATTTCATAATGAAGATTAGCATTTGCCTGATGATCTGTGATTGTCAGAAGAATGCAGTTTCAATAATTGCTTTTGTTACTAGTCTCACAAGCTGCCTTACTACTGCCTTTACTAAAGAAAGTTTCGTCCACAACAATGCCACTGTGGCCAGATGTGTTTCCTCTTTGACTGCATCTTGCAAAATGCTGCCGCTCCTAAGACCACTCTGCAGTTAGAGGAACTGTCTTTTCACACATCCTATGACTGCCTCTGTTGCCAAGTTTTTGTACCACGTTCTGACTCATTCTCCCTTAGCACAAGGGCTGCCAAACTGGACAGAAATGTGTACGGGCACTGCCTGGTGTGAAAGCCAGATAACCTAAACTTCTGGAGACTTCCCTTCCCACCAGATCTAACAGTAAATAGCTTCTGCTCTTGGAAAACACCAAAAGCTGCAAGAGTTGTCTATTTCCGTTCTGCCTCAACCTTTCCTCCTTTCCTATACTTTTGTTTGCTTCAGTCTCTTTAGGTACATCACACAACAAAAACAGCTCCATCTTGGCCTTTCTACAGCAGATTCTTGCACAGCAGTCTGGGAAGTTACCAGCTTTGACAAAGGTTCTGCATAATGCTAGTGTATGTACACAAAGCTCTGACCATCTGAACAGGGCATTCAGGAAGACACTCTAGATGCATCCATAACAGCTGAAGGCCAGACCCTTTACTTCCAACTTCAAGAGACAAAGCTGAATATAAAGCTTGTTTCTGGACCCAGGCATTAAGGAGAAAATTCCTCATTCCTAACTAAAGCTCTTTAAGAGTTGAGTGTCTTGTCTTGATAATGCATAAAGACAGGCAGGCACCTCTGGAAAGCTGTTCAGATCTCATAGACATAGGTGCTTAGACAGTTTTATTATGCTAATCACACAATTTAATATACTTGAATATTTTCCCTCCCTTTACTTCTAAATTCAGACCATAGCATGTAAGTACAGAAGTCTTGGCTCATTTTCTTAAACACACTTTGTTCTGTATTAACAGCTACAAAATAATAGTAAATACTTGCATATGGCTGAACTTACATCTATTTGGACTTGCACAAGGGCAGCAGCAACAAAAGCCAAAGATGCAAGGAACATACCAACAGTGATCTTCCTCAGGGGCCTAGTACAACAAAGCACATATGTGAGTTTCAAGACAGGTATCAATTCAAAGCTTCAGCTCTTACTTGTTTTCTTTCCACAGGGGAAAACTCAAATGGCCACAATTATCACATTATCACCATTTGAAGGGCTGATGCTACCCAAAGTGCTCTGCTAAGCTGGGTACCTCTCAATTCATAGTTACATTATCAGGAAATAATCTTTCCTGCAGCATCTTAACCTGTTACTCTGCATCTGCTGGGCTCAAACAATGACTGAACATAATTATTACATTTCCAGAAAAGTCTGATCTGCAGGAAGAAAAACCCCAAACCAGTACAATTGTTAGCTTCAAAACAGTGAAAAAACAAGCTGTTACCCTTTTTTCAAAAGGCATAACTTGTGTCTGCATGCCTATGTTTAAACTAAAGTATCATCAAATAAAAGTCAGGGTAATGTGTTGAATTAGAAGTCATCTACTGACATTCAGTTAAGCTATAAGGGTAAGTTTAAGGTAGATATTTTATTTATGGCATCATTTGCCACATATCGAGTGCCCACGAATGACAGTGTTTCCAGCACACACCCCTAATTTTTCATAACTAGATGAAAAAACCAGCATCTTAGCCAAATAAAAGTGAGAACTGTATTCTCTCCTGAGTCTCCAGCTTGCAAGTGCTAACCACTTCATTGGCAACATTAAAAATAGTGTACAATACCCTTTGAAGCTACATCCACAAGCATCCAATGAGCCAGACTCCTCACTGGGACTGAAGAGGAACCATCTTGTCTCAGGTAGTTTTAGGCACAACACATGACCCATGCTAAGGATCTATATTGTATTTCTACTTATACTTTGGAAGGGAAAGGAGGTAGACATGGGGGAAATGGAGAAAACAGCATCTCTCCTGCAATCAAAAGATCTGGCCGTCAACTAGAAAATATTGTTACTTTATTATTGGATTTTCTTCCTCTAGTCTGTACTGCCTGTACATACCACTTGCCATATTCTATATCTTTATTTTTAATTTCTTTACTATTTTAGCCTCATTTTAAATACACTGCTGTTTTCTCCTTAACTGAATGCTTGCTCTTGTTACATTAGGGCTAGAATCGCATCTTAAAGAAATTACTAAAATAAGCCTCTGTTGAAGTCAGGTAAGTACATCAACTTACGTAAAATTGATCTTGCATTTCTTGATTAAAGGATAAATCACAGCATCTACAACTGGAACCATTATAATAATCAGGATTGGATTCACAGTCTATTGAAGATGAACATAAGAAGGGAAAAAAATAAGTACTTTTCAAGGTCCTTTTTAATGAAGGGCAGTTAATCAAGCAAATATATGAAAACTGTGGGAAGTATTTATAATTGACAGACAGAACATTACTGTACCTGCATTTGGTCTGGCTGAATCCGAATAGATCCCTGTTGAAAAAAAAAAAAAGGTTTTAATATTAAAAGGACAACAAATAAAATTGATCTGAAGAATAAAGGTTAATTAAGAAAAAAAGTAATAAAGTAACCTACGAAATTCCCATCCATTGTTGTGGCTTGCAGTGTCCATCTTGACCCCTTAAAAGGAGAGAAAAAGTTAAATGCCACAGTAAATTAATCTTTTAAATGTTCTCTTGGACTGTTTTCGTAAGTATGTTGTTGGGAAAGACATGAAATGCAACAATAAAAAACTAATCTAGCTTGCTATGGGAGTAGTCTTACTCTGCAATGTAAACATTTGAACAAAGTGATCTTTGTGGCCCATTTCACTTTATTTACTAGTTAGAGGGGAACATAATTTAGATGCAGACATTAGCTGATATAGTAGGGACATCCTGTGCAGAGTACTGCCATGTGCTGTGCATGGAACCCACCCGAATGCCTTTGTGCCACCTGCACGAGTCCAAATGCCCCATAATGCTGCCATTCATCCTTCCTTCACACAGCCCAGCAGTGAACAGTCAAGCCAAGGCTGGACCTGCCTTGAGCTCTCTGGCTAAAATTATGATCTAGGCAATCTGGACCAAACTTCCTACAATCTGCCTTGGGTAAGGCAGATTTCATAAGATTTCATCCCCTCTCAAACACCTTCCTCAATTCATACTTCAATACTTAACTATGAAAGCCTGAGTCTTGACTCTTCATGAGTCTTAAGCATTTAACCCACCCAGTGACTGAGAATTACCAGCTTATACTCCTGCTTGAAGGTGTGGGGTATTTATAACAAGTTCAAATGATTAAGCAAAGTGGCATCCAGGTCATTTCAGCCCCAATTCTCCAGAGCATTTACACTAGGACCCTACCTTTCATCCCAATTGACAGTGGAAGAAGGATTAGAACTAAGAAAGCTTTAACTTAGTTTCATCCTCCGAGTCCTGGCTGATAGGAGATTCGGAGGGACCTCTGTCACTGAATCCATCCTTGGCATGTCCAGATAAAATGAGCTTTCCCTGACTGTGGAACATCCTGTACAACTACATCTCAGATGTAGTTACATCTCAACATCAGAACCAGGTTAAAGAACTTGCAAAGTATTATTTTCCACCCTCCCATAGGCACCTTTTATGGCCGGTGACCTCAGAGTACATCGAATGAAATGGTACAGCTCTAATTGACAAGCCAAACAATTTGTACTTTACCTGCTGGTCAAAAAGTGCCCAGAACATAGGGAGAGGGATGTAAAGGAAAAGGACCTTCAACACCATCTTAGTCTGAGCAATCAGTCGTTTCTGCAAACAAGAATTACAGAAGAGATTAAAAAAAGAATGAGACAGTTGCAGACTGCCATTCCCAGCACATCAACAGGTAAAGACACCTCACAAAGTTTATCCACATCCTAAACTTGATACGTTGTGGGTACTTCTGCTGATTTCTGTTAAACAGCACAAGGTCTGCTTGTGGGTGTGAGAAGGGCTGCCAGTTAAAGGCAACACTGATACCAGAGACCTGTGCCTCTTGGCATGTATACCAATGGCAGCACGATATTTAGTACTTAGTGCCACATTTTTCTAGGAAGGAGGCATTTGAACAACAGGTGGCATTTGAACACATTTCTTATATGAAAAAATACATATAAGCAAAAGGAAAATAAAGGGGACAGGCTAAGGTTTGTGCTGCTATTGACAACAGGACAGGGTAAATGGAAGTCAAGGGACATGGCTGGGGACTGTGGGACACAAGTCTTTGAGAGTCATGGTAAAGAGCTTGTGCTGAGGCCAGGGGTGATACAGTGTGGAGCTACTTAAGCTGAAATTCCCAAGTGTAATTCTTCAGTTTGACCAAGACAGATGTTATGGCCCTATGCATTAACCATGCACAGTCAGCACCATGCCCATTTTCCTCTTCTGCTCTCATTAAACCAGCATATTTCTGTTTGAAGCTAGTTTACCGAGAGAAACAAAAAGTTGGCAATGGTAATGTCTGCTATCTTACTAACTCAAAAATAGGTGCTTGTATTTGTTCAACAAGGGAATTAATCTTTTCTTCATCCCCCTTGAATTTCCCTGGGCAACCTATGATCACACAAAGCATCAACTCATACAGCTCTGCTTTGTCTCACAGGAGATGCAGCAATAAACTGCAATCCCAGGGGAGCAGAGGTTTGGCCAGACCATTAGCTTACAAATGATTGAAAGACCCGAAGTCATCTGCCCAGTACTCAAGGCAAGGGATTAAAGTAGACAGAAGAGAAGCTGGGTATCAGGGGATGTCACAGCACAGGAGTGCTCACACAGTACTTACATCATACTTCTCACTTGCCCAGTCTAGCCAGTGTTCTCTCTTGGGGAACTCCTTGCTGCGATGCCGAAACCTGTTTTTGATGGCAAACTGAGGAGAGACAGAATTTTGCCTAATAGCATTCCAAATATTTATAAATGCTTTAATCTGTTTTGTCCTTAAAGATTACACTTCTGCTTCTAGTGTTTAGAAGGCACTAAAGGTGACTTCTATTATCCACTCTAAGCATCTAATGAAATATTGCATTTAAGGCCTCACACTGAATATCTAGTGGAGTGTGCACGTGGGTTACATGAACCAAACAACTCTGAGCATTCTCTCTCAACGGAGGCTGTTGTTAGGAACATGAAGACCTGCCTGCTTCAGACTTAAGTGCAACAACAACAATTAGAAGACCATCATATGCACAGGTTTTCAGAGCTGAATGGCTGTAAGAGGACATTTCACTATGATAAGCTCTATTTTGCATATATTCCAAATACCTTGACACTGAATAAATACAAATACAGTCCTGAAGAGCTCCTAAGAACTTTCTGCATGGAATAGAGTGCAAGGCTGAGCTGCACCTTAGGGGTAGCATGCTAAGAAACGGCCAAAGTCACCTATAGAGATTTGGTTTTGACAGTGCTTACAAGATAAACAATGGTCTGGGCTTTAACAAGCTGGCATATTTGCATGAGGAATAAAGAAGCCCATAAGTGGGGGGAAAAAAAAAAAAAAAAAAATCCCCTGATCTCAAAACTGAGGCAAAGTTGAGACATGGAGTGCTATTCACACAGATTTAGTTCCCTGCCCTTACAGGCTGGCACTGACATTTAACCCCCCCAATCTCCCTAATACAGGGCAGATCAATATGCCTCTGCACTGTAAATAACATTCTTTTAAATAAGCAATAATCTTTTGCTGATAAGATATACAAGTAGCTTTGCTCTCGACACAGGTCAAGGCACATTTTTCTCTTACTACAAGGCTGCATAAAGGTGCACAAATGAGGAAGGAATGATTCCCAGGAGTTAGGATAAGCTTTTACTTATCACTGACATCTTATTTTGTTTCCTATGTGTATAAATTCACATATAAACCAAGATATAGATAAAATAAAAAGGCAGTATCTGTAAAGGAAGTAAAGACTTCAGAAGCTTTCCTCCTATTGACATATTTCTGATCTAGGCAAGTTTACTAAACAGTTTTAAAAATTGCTGCCAGGGTTTTAGAGAATACAAGTAGTACTTACTCCAATGCATTTGGAAACCTGAACCATAATATTTCCTTGAGGTCGAACTTTCTTGTACATTCCACTTCCAGCTATGAATACAACTACAGTATGCAAACAGAAACCAAAACCAACTCAGGATTAATTGAAAATAGTGGCAAATAGTTGGGTATGGAATCTAACAGTCAAGGAGTTATATCAGGGTGGGAATAAGCCTTATAAGGAGGTTTTTTTTTTTTATTATTATTATATTGCCTATTGGGATGTTATCATACAGTAGAATAAATCAGATTAACACCAGCAGATTCCTTCTATTTAAGGACAAAGGACTAAATCTGGTAAATCCTAGGGTAAGTCCTCAGTGGGATGCTAGCTTAATTGAGGGATGATCAAAACAAGGACCACTTGCGACCTTAGCTTTAGCCTTGCCATACAAGATTAAGACAGCTTTACAAGCTCGCTCTCAGGAGAGAAGGACACCACAGCTCACATTATGCAAGTACACGTGAGGCTCTGCCTGAACTGCAGAACTCAGCAAGGTTGCCTCAGGTCCCACGCCCAGGCACGTTCTCCAGCCTCACCCTCCCACATGCCAGGCAGGACAGACGCAAGCCCCCACAGCTGCCCTGGGTTGAGTGCACAGGCAAGATGGTGACACCAGTAGCCAGAGGCTCACCCTGGGTAGGCTCCCAGTCAGGACCATGAAGGTCCAGTACCTCAAGGGGTACTATGGTACATACTGACATCCTCCAGTTTCTAAGTCTTTGTGCCGCAGCAGAAAGGCTTGGGGAGTGACCCATAGTGCAGCTAGTAAATGCAGCTGCTTGAGAAATACTGACACACCACTATGGCGCTTTTTCAGTGCTGGGACAACTGCGTTATACTGTTCACTATTCTGGATTACAGATATTTCCAAAAGCCATATTTTCTCAGAGGTCTCACACAACATTCAAAAGATCTTGTTTATACATGCCAGTAGCCCAAGAAATATAGGCAGTAAGTTATATAATGTAAAGAGCTCATTGGTAGATTTGTATTTCTCCCCAGTCCCAGTAGTCTCTGCTGGTGAATTGGTCTCTTCTGTAAAAGAGAGTGTGAGTGCTTCAGCTTAATCCCACCCCCTCACACCCCTCAAGAAAAAAGTTCAAGTCAAAAACTGCAGGAACAACCAGGTACAGGTAGAGGCTGATACCTGGAGATTTCTACCATTTTCTCCTTATTCTGAGATTGTTATCATCTAATCATGTCTGTAACTGAAGCAGCAGGGTGAAAAAATTCCACTTACCCAAGGAGATAGCCATGAGGGCAGCAGGAACTCCAAAAGCTAGTGGGTAACATCGCTGTTTACTATGAATGCCACACTCTTGAGCTGAAGTAAAAAGTAACATTAGATAAGAGTCCCAGACAGAGCCCCTGGTATTTTATATGGAGTTTCTGTTCCTTGTATTCATTGTTAACTTGGGGGGGGGGAAGTATCTGCTGACATTATTTGTTATTGACACAGTGGATGATCAGTATCAAGCTTATCTTTCATTACTGAAAAGGCAAATTATGTATCACAAATATCAGAATGGTTTAGGTTGGAAGGTACCTCTGAGGGTCATCTGGTCCAACCTCTCTGCTGAAGCAGGACCATCTGGAACTGTTTGCTCAGGACCATGTCCAGATGGCTTTTGAGTATCTCCAAGGATGGAGACTCCACAGTCTCTCTGGGCAACCTGTGCTAGTGCTTGGTCACCCTCCTAGTGAAAGAGTTTTATGAGGTTCAGAGGGAAGCTCCTGTGTTTTAGTTTGTGCCCATTGCCTCTGGTCCTGTCACTGGGCAGCACTGAGCAGAGCCCAAGTCTGTCCCATGCACACCCTCCCTTCAGGTAGTTATGTACATTGATAATATCCTCCTGAACCTTCTCTTCGCCGGGATGAAGAGTCCCAGATCTCTCACAGGAGACTAACATTTAGCTTTACACTGAGAAGTGAAGAATCCTACTAGAAGGGTTAAATATGTGTTCTTGGTGACAAGAACTAGATTACAGAAGTTTTGGCACAAGTTAATAAACAAAATATAAATAACATACTCAGTGTAGCTTGCTGAAAAATTTTCAGCCACCACCTCTGTCCAGCCCACCCCATCCCCCCAGCAGTAGTCAATTATTTGACTTTATAAGCTTCATGCATACACCCTGAAATGTTGCTCAGAGTACAGACGTAGCTACTAACTACCTGGAAAAGTAAGACTAAACAAAACTATTACCTTTCCACCATACTTCTAGCAGGAAAAATTGTTTTAACACAAAAAAAAAAAAAAAGTATTAGGTTGCAGCTAATCAATGTCTTGATTTAGTTGTATTAGCCTTTTGTTTAAATGTTACAGGACATAACCATATCACTTTCCTCAGCTGAATTAGTCCTTTTTGCCAAGGTATTTTTCACCCTGTATAACCATGGAAGCAAACTGCATATTGTGCCTTATGCATAGCTCCTTCCACTTTGGGAAAGGACAGATCCTTCATCAATCAAACATCTAGAATGCTTCCACACAGTCCATTTCAGTCAAGAAATACAAAGCCCAGAATTTCAGCCCAGTGCTTTAGAGTTGTTCCAGAAGTCACATGCTGTTTTCTTTTAAGAAAACAGCCTTCCTTCAACTCCTGCCAAGCACATCCATACAGCACCATCTCTGTAAGCTTGCCACAAAAATCCATATGCACGTGAATTGGTGAATTGTTTACTTTTTGTACGTGATCACACTGTTATAAGCAGAAGAAAAAACATCCTTCAAAAATTTTAACTTAATTTGATTTTGATTAACATGATTTTTTTTTCCCCCCACATGGATAAATGTGTTTCCATGTGCATAGATGCTTCTGTAGCTTACATGGGAATGCTTTAGAATGGTCTCCATTTCCAGAGTAGAGGGGTCTCTCCCACTTTTTCTTCCCAGCAAATAGTACAACTCTTTCTTGTGTGATGGTTTCACATGCATTCAAAGGGGTGCCACAAGCTAATGGCTTCGGTGTCTCTTCAGATCTAGTACTGCTGATTCTTTAGGCAAGTCAGATCTCAGACTGGCCTGTTTTTGACAGTACCTCTCTAGGAGAGGCTGGATGACACACGTGAAAGCTTGAATATGATTTGCCAGGTAAGTCCACAAGGTGTCAAAGAATTAACCATTCATTTAAACTTAACTGGACTGCAAACCAACACTCACTCTTTACTGATAACTATTTTACAAACAAATGTGTGACCTTACCTCTGAGAATTGGGGTGATAATAGTAGATAGGAGACTTCCAGCATTAATGGACAAATAGAAGATAGAAAAGAATCTAGATCTTTGTTTTTCCTATAGTAAAAAAAAAAAGTTTTAGAAAGGCTTAGCCAGAACCGCAATGATCAGCCTGGATTGAACAATCAGCAGCTCTGTTTGCACACTTCAAGACAAACAGTTATCTACCTCCTTCTTCAGCTGCTCAGGAAACACTACAGCAATAATATACCCATTTAGACATGTCATTAGTGTGTTATAATACCCAAACGTTAGCAAGAGTATCTATATGAATGAAAATCTGAAAGATATTGTTACCTGATTATCTCCAAACTGATCTCCCCCAAACGCTGACACACAAGGTTTGATTCCACCAGTACCAAGTGCAATAAGAATCAAGCCAGTCATGGATAGACCACTGGAACAAAGGAAAAAAAAAAAAAAATCACTTTGTTTTCTTAAAGCATATATAAGAGACTTACTCTACTTGAATTTCAATTCTTTTGAAGTCAGTTTAAGTTGTCCCACCCTTCATTAACCTGAAAAAACCCACATACAAGATGACTTACATGTGTAAGGAGAGATTATCAGGAGAGCCATCCCTGTTATCATCTGTCAGATCATTTATGGAGCTCACAGCCATGACTGCCTGCCCAGCTGTATAGACAATGGACAAGGAGACAATGGTCCTGTTAAAAAAGAAAGGAAAAATTTGTAGATATTTTAACACAATTACACAAATACAGAAACTTAGAATTGTTTTGGTTGGAAGAAACCTTTAATATAAAATCCAACTTTTAACCCAGACTGACAGATCACCGCTAAACCATGTCCCTCAGTGCCACATCTATGTGTCTTTTAAATACCTCCAGGGATGGTGACTCAACCATTTCCCTGGGCAGCCTGTTCCAATATTTTAAAACCCTCTCTGGGAAGAAAGTTTTTCCTAATACCCCATCTAAACCTCTGTTGGCACAATTTGAGGCTGTTTGCTCCTGTCCTATCACTTGTTACTTGGGAGAACAGACCAACTCCCACCTCACTATAACCTCCTTTGGTTGTTGTGGAGAGTGATGAAGTATCTCCTTAGCCTCCCTTTCTCCGGGATAAGGAATTCCAGATCCTCATAAGACTTGTTCTCTAGACCTTTCACCAGCTTTGTTGCCCTTCTTTGGACATGCTCCAGCACCTTGATGTCCTTATTGTAGCAAGGTACCCAAAACAGAACCCAGTATTTGAGGTGCAGCTTCATCAGTGCCAGAGGCATGCTCACTTCTCTACTCCTGGCCACACCATTTCTAATACAAGCCGTTGGCCTTCTTGGCCACCAGGGTACACTGCTGGCTCGTGTTCAGCTGGCTGTCACCCAGTATCCCCAGGTCCTTTTCCACCAGGCAGCTTTCCAGCCACTTTTCATCATGCCTGTAACACGTTGTGATCCAAGTGCAAGAGCCAACACTTGGCCTTGTTGGACCTCACACCACTGGCATCAACCTATCAATCCATCCTCCTGTGGACCCTCCCTACCTTCAAGCAGATCAACATACCCACCTAAACTGGTGTTATCTACAAGCTTACTGAAGGTGCCCTCAGTCCCCTTATCCAGATCATTGATAAAGATACAAAAGAGAAAAGGCCCTAATACTGAGACCTGCAGGATATACAGACACAAATAATGTAGATTTTTGCTCATTTAAAAGATGCTTATAAAAGAATACAAGTTACGGTCTCCACTTGTCAAAAGCTACTGTAAGACTATCCACATGTTACAGTATTTTTATTGTTTATTTTTATTATTATTTTAGCTAGCCTTGTTCAAATAAGCATGGCAAGATGACAAACTGATTCCATAAATATCACCATGTCAAAGGAGATATTTAAGTATCTTTAGTGGCTACCTTTTTAATAAGCAGCTCAAGAATGCCAGTATCCTATTTCATATGTGAAGTTCGAATGAACTACTCTACAACACCGAAGTATGCAATTTACACTGATATGAATATTGTTTAAATATTCTTTGTGTTTTTTTATTTTAGCTGCAAGATTAAAAAAATATTAAAAAAATTAAGATTTACTTTAAAGATGGAAACTCGCTCAAAATACTGTTGTGAAGAGCAACTTTATTACCCCACTCTCAGTTGTGTGCTAGTATCTTTAAGCTCAGAGTGGAGTGGGAGCAACACTGAAGAGCACAGACTGCAGGTGTTCAGCTTGACTTTCCTGTGCCAGGAGGTGCCTAGGAAGGTTATATTACAGAATCACCAGTCCCCACCCCCATGCCTTTAGGGTCCATTTCTCATTCTTATATGTAAGAACATACTCCACTTTAACATGGTTAGAGCTTAAGTACATGACTACAGTTTAATCCACATTCACTTCCTTGGTTGGGGCTCCATTCAATAAACACAGGCCCATGTCTCCAGTTTTAGAGTTCTAAATAATTTCATGTCACTACATCTTATTTCTTCTACTTTTGCTCCAGTTTGCAGAAGCAGCAGTCCCAAACCCAGTACAGCTCATAACAACAAAGGACAAGGCTCAATGGTTCTGGACAATCTATTTGACAAAGGCAAGATACCTTCACAGCAGACTCTGAGCACCCTAACACAGGGGGGACAGAGGAAGCATCACTCACGCCACTGACCAAGTTATTCTCACTTTAGAACAAGGTTTCTCCAACTTAAAAATGCTTTTCCCCGTAACAGGATAAAAATGGGGCAGCAGTGAATCTGCTATTTAGTGGTATTTAGTAGATAAATTAGATTTTTTTTTTTATTTATAGCACTTCCATATTGTTACTTTAGTTGCTAAAATCTTGTGAGAAAGATACCAGCTGAATTGAAATCTGAGCTGACTAGGAGAGAAACTTCTGAGTTTTATCTGAGGCTCATAAGCATGCCGTGAAGACAACATGGACATAATTGGCACTGCATAGATGGTTCCCAATTTAAAAAAAACTATTGTGATTTCTGTACTATTTTCCCAAAGAACTCCACATCTAACAATACATGAACAGGTCCCAGCATGCTTCTTGGCAGACATTGTACAAAGTACATGGGCTGTGGAAGATTTGAGTCTTTCCTGTAAGAGTGCCTAACTGTGCTTGGCTAACCTCCTCTTCCTCTCGTCATGATAGATTTATTAGTATTTTTTAATGAATACTTTGCTGTATTTTATGTCATCTATACATTAAACCCTTTTTTTTCCCAAAAGCATGTTTTTTTCTTGTCAAGTTTAACATTTTGGTTTTAAGCTCTGAGCTGTGCTACTGAAGTAGCAGAGAAGGGATGCAAAGCTTCATCTTGGTAAAAGCAAAAATAGATTAAGAAAACCAAACCAAAACAAACCACCCAAAAAAACCCCACTAACAACCCAACCCATACTCTCTAAGCAAGTGGTCCATTTAGGCTTCAATCTGCAAGATATCCAGCTGTTTGCAATGAGTTCACACCACTCAGACCAGCTCCCCAGAGCATGCTTGGCAGTGGCTGCAGCCCCTGTCTCCCAGAGGCTGTCAACACAGCAGAAGATGGTGCAGCCATCAGCAAACTGACTGCAAAGCCAACTTCGTCGCTAATCTCAGGGAGACCTTTGACACATCAACTAACATCCCTGACTCATATCCCTCCATAAAGTCTTTATTGTGCTTTTTTTCAGGCAAAGTAAACACTATTAGAATCACAGTATCAGTAAAGGACAGCAAGATCATGCTGTTGGAAATAATTTGGTTACATTTCAAAGCATTTAACACAGTGGAACTCTTCTGAGCAGCTAGCACACAGGTAAAACCACGGAATTCATCATTAAAATGATGAGTTGCAACTCAGTAAAGCCTTCTACTGAGCTTTCAGGTTAATACTGAAATCACGGAGTATTTTAGAATATATTCCAAGTCCCAGTTAATATCAGATAACTGTGTTTCACTATTTCATTGGCCACCTGCAATAAGAGGCAGTCCAATGTAATTATAACCTCCAGTATCTATTTGCACAGCTTGGTGAATACTTTCCTTAGCTTACATCTTGTCCAGATGAGAGGAAAAACATTCAACGTGCTTGGAAAGGAAGCTGCTACTCTTAACTGATTAGAAGAACTGTAACATTTATTAACTTGTAGTACAGTTTCAGGTCTGTGAGAAATCAATAGAAACCTCAAGTTTTGGAGAAGAAAAACACCAAAACCACAAAAAACCCACAAAAACCCTCAAACAACACAACCACCCACCAAAAAAAAAAGCAACCTATAAACAATCCTGGAGTAGCCAATACCAGCTCTGAAGCTGTTGTTCTCAGCTGCTGCTGAGATGGTGATGATTTAAGTGAACTCACTGATCTCAGGTGAGCTTTCATTATTTTTTTCCTCAGAAAAACAACAACAACAACAAAAAAAACCCAAACAAAAAAAAACCCACACTCACAGAAACTTTCCCAGCCAAGAGTCTGCAATGATCGCTCCAAGAATCGGTGTCAAGTAGCACAGAGCAACAAATGTGTGGTAGATGGCTGTAGACAAGTTGTCATCCCATTGCAGAAAATACTTGAAATACAAGACGAGCACCGCTGCAGGAAGAACAAAACAGTGGGTTACAAGACCAAAACCAGGGTTGGGTGAGTCATGATCAGCATGAGGAGACATGGGACATTAGACATACCTCTCATGCCATAGTAGGAGAACCGCTCACAGAACTCATTGATGATGATGAAGAAGATGCTCAAGGGGTAGCCAAAGCAGCTTGGCTGGAGGCAAGAGACAGACAGTGTGAGCTCAGAACTGCACAACACAGACTAACATCACTCACGGTGACCCACAGCTTGGCCAAGCTCAATATAGACTCACTGGGAGGGAGCAGAAACTCAGCGGTTAGGAGGTTGTGCCTCTGCTTCTGTGGAATGACACTAGTGTACCTGAACCAAAAGCCGTCTCATTTTCCCCTCTTGATACCCAGTGCTCTACAGACTTTTCATCTGGTCTTTGCAAGGATCTCCAGAAATGCTATATTTGACCTTCAAGCATTTCACTATGCACCTTTGAAGTCTTCAGCATCTAAACCTTAGAGCAATCTTGTTTTGTATCCCCCCAAAAATGCAAAAGGCCAATATTTAAAAAAAATAAACCCCAAGTCCAACAAACACCCCATTGTGCTAAACCCCCACAGCACACCACAGTTATAAGCCTGGAGCTATTTTTAAATATCTCCAGTAGAGACAAACACTTAAACATTTTGTTCAAACAAATCTCTCAAGAAAGCTCCCTATCCTTACAAATATTCTGCTCGTCATAGAATCCTTCACTTCTTCAGACTTGCCTATAGAACTGACTTTACCCCTAACCTAAAGTGACATGGCCTTAAGTGCCAAATTTACTGAGCCTTCAACTGCTGTGATTAACATCTCCACAGTCACCATCATGCAGCTTGTGACATGGCTCTTCCATGGAGGCAAAGGGAACAAAGCATACATCAGATACAAATCTAGCACAGTCGTATTGCAGTTTAACTTTTGATCACTTTTCTTATAATCATGTGATTTCTGTTAAAATCACTAGGGAATGCAAGTTGAATATAATCCTCCATGTTTATCTTTTAAACACATATCTTTCTTTCTGCAAGTTGCAAAAGTCAGATTCTTAATAAGCCTCATAACACCCCAGAAGTAAAACAGTTATGAAACTTAAGCAGCACAGAAAAAAATTGCATTGTTTGTCTTCATGCTGAGGGCTTAGGAATCAAGCTAACCCGTATTCCATGTGAAATGGAAAAAAAAAGTTGCTCTGTAGATCAAAACAAAAGAAAACTTTACATGGGAAAAATCTTGCCTGACATGAGCAAATCAGAGCGCCCATGCAAAACCTCTGGCCGAAGCCTTAATGAACAACACAGCACTTTGTGAAACCTGTGCTACAATAAGTTTTTTGTGATTGCTGTAAGATAAAGGAAAGTGGAAGTAGCAGGAGCATTGCTGACTTAGCCTCTCAGTCATGAGGGTGTCCAAGCAGCCTGAACAGCATTGATCTTTGATATCAGCTGAACCAAGTAAATAGCACACATCTTATGCATGGCTTGATATGCAGGCTTCACTGAAAGAATCTAACTTCAGCTGAGGTGAGTGCCAGGCGAGACTCATGTACCTTTAGGGCAATCAGATTTTGAGGCCTAAATAGAAACTTGTCACTCTTGATTTAACCACATTCTCTATGGGCAGTAAGATGTCAAAGGAAGACATGTATCCTAAAATCGGATAAAATTCACTTGAAAGTGCCTACTTCCCTCACCTGAAGATAGCAGGAACCCTAGATGACTAGCCCCAGCTTGGACACAGCTTTTGGTTGGCTGGAGCTCATACAGAAGAATGCTAAGCCAATACAAATGTTCATGCTCCCAATGAGGTGGATGGAGCACTACACCATGAAGGTTTATCTGAGCACCCATTAGATATACCCAGAAGGTTTTGATTTCAGTAGTTGTTTGGTCAGGTCAGCCCCTGAAGCAGTAACCCACACTGTACAACTGGTTCCTGACAGTGTTACAGCCTAGCTGGGGAGGAAAGCATGTCCCCATCCAAAGCAGGACAAAGCCTTCCTGCTGTCTGACCTGCCTACAGTCCTGGCCCAGGGGCTGGTGGGACCCATCCCCACCAGAAAACTCAAAGATTCGCTAACATCTTTCTGACCTTCTTAGGGTTCTCACAAGCCTCCTCAGTTTTACACCATCACACTACCCAACAACTTACTGTTTAAGAGAATGTTATGTGCTCATCTAGGGAGCTAAGAAGCTTCCACCAAGGCTGGGTTTCTGCTTCAAGCCACCAGTGCTTATGTGGCTGGCAGAAATGTCCTGCATTCACATGCCAGCACAGCAGCCACTGGTGGGTTTTTACTGGCTGCCCCTGAACTGATGGGGATCTGCATGTCACAGCTGGGGCTGAGCATGAACAGGGGCACACAGGAGAAAGTTACAGGATCATTCCCAAGGTAACAAACTCTGTTTTTTCCCCAGATGCCACAAGCAAGAATAGGCATTTATGCCTTGATAATACATGATCTAGTGTTCTTGTTCAAGAAGATAGTATAATGCAAAACATCTGTTGCATTATAGATGTGCACACATACATGTTTACTGAAACATTTTCTGTTGTGATCCTCATTGACCAGGAAGCACTAGATCCACCATGGAAGAGGTAACAGGTAACCTGAAGGTCATATTTTATAATACTCTGTAACCTTCCCCTGCCCCGGGGATGCCAGTCACAGGTCTAACACCACCCCACTGTACAGCTTTGACTTTGGCTGCTGAGGAGGCCACTACACAGTGAGAAAACTGCAGGGAAAGTCTGTGGAGAAAAACCTTGAGAGATAAGCAAAGCAAAGGCAGAGATAGGATTGCTGAGGCAGGTGTCATTAACAGGTCAAAGATTCAAGAGGAAGGACTAACACCAAAAGGTAAAAGAGTCCAGAGGGAGAGTCAGTGGATGAAGATAACAGCTCAGGCACAGGAAGTATGGGCTCTCTGGACCCTTCTCCTCCCAGCCAATGTCTGCTTAGTCAGAAAAGGCTCTTCAGACATTCATCATGGTGAGCACACTAAATCTCAGCTGAGTATTAATAAGTTACCGGGCTACTTTGTGTTGGTCAATAACTCACTTCATACATTTAAAGTATGCTTATAGAGGATGATTTCTTTTATACGCTGCTAAAGTTAACCAAACAGTGTAACTCAGAGTCTGCATAGCAACTTTTTAATAGGAGAAAAGAATACTTACAGACTTGCCCTTACTCATACTTTTTAGACCTGTGGGGGGGGAAAAACACACAAGTTAGTGGAGACTACAAAGTAACATTCCTTTAAAACCACCACTAGAAGATATGGGAACAAGTTCATCTCAAAACACAAACACAGTATTGTTCAGGGTGACTAAATTTGGTTTGTTAAACAGGAACTTTTCATGCTGCAAGGAGTTTATTAGGAAAAACCTCACTCGAGATAGCTTTCTGCTTTTCAGGCAATGCACAAACTCACATACACTCCCAGGGAAAAATCAAAAAGGACTGACAAGACAAAGCATCCCATCCTACTGTAACTGCTCACAACACATCATTCAAGGTAGTACTAGACCACCTACTACCTGCAGAAGATGGATTCTGTTTCAATTCACTCTCAGGGATGTTACCTTAAAGGCAAATCAAGAATAAGGAAAAGACTCAAAATTCCTTGCCAGGGCTGGATGCCAAGTCCTGAAAAGGGACAAACTTCACATAGCTCTGATTTAAGGAGGGTTGACTATATGGCCCAAAAATATACATGCATTCCTGTAACCTGGAGATTAACCTAGGAAGCCCCGGAAGCATCAGATGGGTCCCACAGAGGCCACCAAGAGTAGATAGCTGCTTGTAGCTCTGAAATCACCTGTGGCTGCTCACGGCCAGTTTGCAACCCCTGGAAACCCTTTAAGCAGTGTCCTGCAGGATCTGCTTGGCACAGGGAACAGGCCTGAAGACTGAACTTGCACCGTTTCAGATAAAGGCCCTGTGCCCACACAGTGGATGTCAGCATTTCCTATAAAAAACACATGAGCGAGTCCATTATCATTAAGATAAGACTGATAACAAGATGTGAACTTTGAAATCCATGTTTGCAAATGAAGTGTATCCATAACAGATCTCTATAAGAAAAATGTTTGCTGAGATCATTATTTAGTCCATAGTTCACAACAGATGAAAACAGCTGACAGCAACACTATAGTGTTTGACATAACACCAAAGTCAGTTTCAAAATTTATTAAAGCAAATTAATCTGATCCTTTCCTTCACTGCTGTGGACAACTACTTTCACAGAGACAGTAGTATTAGGCAGATACTTCAAGAATGTATTTTCCTAGAAAACAAGTAACATCCAGAAAGTGCTAACACAACTTCAGGGCACATGCAGATACCAGTGCTATTAAAATTACTGGTGATGTCCCTTATACAACTTCCAATGAGCAGATATACCAAAGGATAGAGAGGTATTAGCGATAGACTGTGTTCATAACTCCTTGATATTTCCACTTGTTGGCCTTTCCAGTACACATGTTACACTGACAGGTTTCTATAACATCTGCAAGGAACATCAGTTTGAGCAGTTCACTTCTGTCTGTTAGCTAAGCCTTAGGAAAAAGTATCAAGGAGCTTGTAGCAGGTTGGGTTTTTTCCCTTCCAGTAGATAAAGGTATCATCTTTGCAATAAACCCTACACAGAGGATGGTGTAGAGGCATATTTTCCAGACTACAGTGACTGACTCCAGTGTTTAAGAGACACTCTTCTCAACCATTTTGATGTTACCTCTCTATTCTCCTCTTACAGCAACAGTCGGGAAACTCCTGATGGCATTAAAGCCAACATTTCAACATAGGCACCTAACTGTCTGAGCAACTCCACTGTCAGGCAGCTTCAGGATTAGACCTACAGAAGCACAGAGCACCCAGCATTTTGCAACAGTGATAAATCTGGGTTTTGCTAGAGCCAGGCTGGAGCAGTCCCTCTTTTAGGCAACCCTAAGTACACCTCACTCTCTCGCCTCAAAGACTGACCTACAGAACTGCTTATTTTCATCACCAAAAAATTGAAGTTTCTCATTTCTCAAAATAAAGCACTGAAGAAGATACACTTTACATTGTTCACAAATATTTAATATCTTAAAAGAACACAGAGGCAGAAGCCACAACGTTATTGGCTGGAGGACTGAAACTAAACAGTTATTTAATAGTGGGTCACTCTCTCCTTCCCATACTTGCAAGCCTAGGGTACAGGTTTACGGCCCTGACCCTTTCTCCAGCAGCTCCCACCAGTATGTTTCCCTGCAGTCAGGGACACTGGGGGATGCTGCAGCTCTTGGAGCTCATGGTCCACACAGGGGAGAGCATTGTCTTGCTCCATAGAGTCATAGCAGCAACTTCATCTGGTTAAAACACTTATGTCTGTGGCCAGACTAAATCTGTACACAGCCATATTATCACCTGAGATATTCCTGCCTCCCGAACAAGCCTGCTCTCCTGCCACCTTCTCCTTCCACTTCTGCCACTACAAGCAAGCCTGTTGTCTCTGCTCCTCCAAGCAACCTTATGGCACCTACACAAGGATGCTGCTGCCAACAAGACAAGTGACTCCAGGAGCCCCTGCTTCACACCTTGCTCTTCCAAAAATACACACACATGGAAGTCATCAAAGCAAACCTATAATGCAGCAAACCCGATGTTACTTGAGCAGACAGCTGCACCAGGTTTCTCTCTCTTCCCACAGCAATCACCATTTCCCCAGCTGGTTGCCCAAGCCAGCAAGATCTTGATGCCCCTCTGGGCAGCAGCACTGCCGAGCTCTACCTGCTCATCACTACAGTTGCCTGTCCCCAGAGCACAGACTCACCTGCTGAAGCTGTAGTGGTACTTCCCCATTTTTGGGGTACCTCAAGTTCCCCCTCTATGCAAGACAAGGTTTCCCCAGCTCAGGAGCTGCTTGCTAGCAGAGGCACACCAACATACTCAGACACTTCAGGACTAGGGGTCCAGCAAAGAGCAATAGAGAGCTACACCACCACAAAGCATTGTTTGTGCTTTTCCTACTTGGTTTTCCAGTTCAGACCAGAACAAATCATCAGGATTAACTAGCTAAATAGGCTCTGCCCTTATTTAAATCTTCCAGGTGTGTTTCTATGTATTTAAAAAACACTGGTTAAATGAGCCCTAGGTAAACACTGGATGGGAAAAAAAGCACTTTTTAACAGCTGCAAGAAACACCCCATTTAATGTGCCTTGTGATTTTAAACTCCACAGGCCGTAAAAGTTTAAGAAAAGCCTTGCCAGCTAGGACTTCAGCTCCAAGAGTTTACAGAGGCCAAGGCAACATCCCTTGGCTTTCACTAGGGTTTGAAGACAGGTTCATATATGCTTAACAATAGCATTGCCAGAGGGAGAGGGCTGATGAAGCAGCAGCAGCTAGGGATAATCCTGAGAAGCATTAAGGCACCCAAAGGCATCTTCAAGCCCATTGGGAGCAGCAGAGCCAGCACTGGTGTCCCGGGACCCCTCGGCCATACTGTCAGCACTCCGTGGGCTACTCACAGCCTGACACGGACACGCGGGTCAGCAGGGGCTATCCTGAGGATCCCCCGGCGCCCAGCTCATGCGCGACATACCTCCAGTGGCCCCCACCGCCCCCGGTCTGCCCGCTCCCTCACCCCACAGCACCTACCCATGTTGCCGGCGAGGTCCTGGCCGAGCGCTTGGGGAGAGAAGATGCCGAGGGCGGCCGGGCTTTAAGAGCGGCTCGGGGGCCCCGCCCGGTCCCGGCTGCTCCGGGGCGGTGCCGCGGGCCAGGCCAGCGCAGGTGGCGGGGAGGGGAGCGGGGCGCCGGCGGTCCGGGAGCTTATCGCCGGCGGAGCTATCGCTGGACTCGCTGCGTTAGCGGAACGCACCGGGGAGGGTTTGACAGCCAGTCCCAGCCCTTCCCGCCGCCCTCTTTCCCCTCCGGCTTTTAAACGAGGAGTGTGAATCTCTGCTCGTTTGAGTTTGGGTTTTGTTTGTTTGTTTGTGGTTTTGTTTGTTTGGCTGGTTTTGTGTGTGTATTTTTGTTTTGTTCTTTGTTTTCTGTGACTATGAGAAAGCAGAGAGGCAATGCTATAAGCTAAACTGAGAGCTGTGCATGTTGATGCCATACATTGTCCCTGGCACGGCATGATGGAAAACTTACACCTGCTGTGGGGAGGGCAGCAATCTGCTTCGTCCCCTCCTCTCCAGCCAGGGAGATGGAGTTTCTCCAGACTGCTGCCACCAAATACAAAAGAAAGCACAGGTTTGTTGGATGGCACTCAGTTTCTAATGATGAGTGATGTGTAGCTCCCATGAACCTGTGCTTCTCAGAAATTGCCCAGAGAAGTTGTGGGTTCCCCATCACTAGAAGTGTTCAAGGTCAGGTTGGATGAGGCTTTGAGCAACCTGATCTAGTGAAAGATGTCTTTGCCCATGGGGATTTAACCTGGTTTGCTTGTCACTTTGGTCTGTCTGCAGCAGAAGGCCGTCCTGTGTGCCACGTGTGCTGCCAAACTACAGGAAAAACTGGGAGAATGATGATCAATATAACATGATGTATGTTTCGGGCATGCACCTTACTGAACTATATATGTGAAATAAATGGATGAGAAGTTTAGCATAAGAATGGCCAGAGCGCAAGGTCAAATAGAAGAGTGGATCAGGGAAGCTGCACAATGCTAAGACTTGAATATAACTCAGAAGGCAAAACCAGAAAAATATTAGTAAGCATTGCCAAAAAAAAAAAAAGGAAATTTCTGAAAGAAGAATAAACCCCTTCTTCAAGGCTTGTTGATGTTGTGTTATGCTGGTCTGTGGTTTATGCAATCAGCCTAATGGCATCTCCTACAGCATGTCCTTAATAATTATCTGGCTGCTAAACAGGTTGATTTCTTCTTGTGTACAAATCAAACAAGCGTCTCAATATATTGCAATGTGGAATATCTACAGTCAGCACTTTGGGTGCTAAAGAGGCCTGCTCTGACTTGTGAGGTAGAACTGCAGCTGAACCCAGGTTTCTTAAACTGTAGAGGGGTAATCTGGTCAAAGGAGCTCTACCTTCTTAGCAGTTATTTGTACCTTTGACTGTTAAAATTTATTAATAAACTCTTAAGGTAAAGAACGAGTTGGTGGTTATAGCTATATTTATAGCATGTACTCCTGTAAGAAACAGAAATCTTGCTGTATAAGCTCCACTGCCACAGCTGATGCTAGTCGTATATCACCGCTCTGTGAGATATATATGGCTGCAGAGCACAGGCAGTGTTGCGTTTCTCTATTATGGTTACTCCAGCAAAACAAGCAGTCTCTAATGCAGCAAAGAATGCTGAAATCACTGACAGCTCATTCATGCACAGAAATAAGTGAGGTACTAACATAATTTTTGAGCTGTTAAAGTATGAAAGTAAAGGTGTCATTTCTTCCTTGTACATTTGGCCTCTTCCCCTTGCATAAACAACAGTGGTGAATAGGAATTTTGGTTTGTTGAAAGCACATCTTATGTACTTCGGTGCATTTGGTGGACACAGAGAGTAGGCCTTTGATGTTTCTTCCTAGAAAGAGACATACAAGTGGGAAGCAGAAATTAAAAAATAAACAAACAACAACCAAAAACCAAACAACACACCTGTCTTCTCAGCAATATGAGATACACAGGCTAGTTGGATCACCCTGGCTTCTGCTCACATTTTCTGTCTATATTCAAGGTCCCTCTTAAACCAAAATAAAAAATAATAATAAAAAAAAGAGATCTCCCAACAATACTAGTAAAGGATTCACCCAGATGAGTACAAGTATTGTAGTTCACCCCATGGAGAGAGATGAAGGTCCACACAATTGCTTCACAGCTACTTCTGAGATGGATTGGATTCTGCTTTCATTTAGTAAGCTGATGCCACAAGGTTGACCTCCGTGCGACTATTTTGTGGTTGTATTTGGAGGGATGGAATTGGTTCTCAGAGGAGTTAAGTTTCCCTCTAAGGCTCACTTTCTTAGCTCAGAATACAGCAGGGCTGTTAAATATTCAGCGAACAATGATGAAGATGTAATTCTGCTTTCTTCTACAAAGCTCTGAACTCACAGGAGTGCATTTGCAAGATACAATAGAAAACTCAGGCAACATAGCTCTGAATAATTAAGTATAAACCACAGCTGGTGATTAGAAAGTACAGTATGTGATTTCTGTAAACTGTGCAGGTTAAAATGACATAAAATAATGATAATTATTCCAAGATCATATCCGAGCACCAACTGTTCGTCTATATATGTGGAAATTTTAATTGATGGATACATTACTCTGTCATTAATTAAATGCCACAAAATATCTCTCGGTTAAAGGTTATAGGGAAGTTGGTAAGATTGGTTCCTCATGTCTTGTAGGTAGGAAAAATGTGATTATTTCAGAGAAGCTGGTAAGTCCATAATATGGAATGGTTTGATGACAACTATTCATTATTTAAGGACTAACAACCTAAATTAAGATTGAGGTATCTTAAAGAAAATTAAGACAAATTACTATTTGTTCATAATATTTCATTGTATTTTGTAGAATCAGCAGCTGAGTAAATTATTAAGTGCACACCATCAGACCAGTTACATAAACTACAGATCAGTGTAACACAATAATCAGCAGTATCAAGCCTCAGAGAAGGATTTTATTCTTCTTTCAGAATTTTTTTTTTTTTTTGGCAATGTTTACTACTGTTTTTCTATTTCCATATTCTGAATACATTCAAGTCTTAGTATTGTGCAGCTTCCCTAATCTGCTCTTCTAGTCAGCCTTGCGCTCTGGTGATTCGCATGCTAAACTGCTCATCCATTTATTTCACATATAAATCTAATTGAGTAAGGTGCAGGCATTGCTGCTGTTCAGCGTGAAATGCACATTGTGGTATATTGATCATCATTCCCCCACCTCTCCCCATAGTTTGGTGGCACACATAGCACGCAGGACAGTTGTCTGCTGGAGACAAACTGAAGTGCAAGGTGAAATGGGTTACAGAAACATAGACTCATAGAATGGTTTGGGTTGGAAGGGACCTTTAATGATCATGGAGTCCAGCCACCCTGAAGTGAGCAGGGACATCTTCAACTACGTCATCAGGTTACTTAGAGCCCTATCCAACCTCACCTGGATTGCTGCCAGGTATGGGTCATCAATGGTTGAAGAGTAATCCATGAAAGCATGTGCTGTCTGTAAAAAAAATGATTTAGAATCACAGAATAGTCTGGGTTGGAAGGGGCCATAAAGATCATCCAGTTCCAACTCCTCTGCCATGGGCAAGGACACCTTCCACTAGATCAAGCTGCTCAAAGCCCCATCTAGCACAGCCTTGAACACTGCCAGTGAGATGGCTTCTCTGGGCAACCTGTTCCAGTGCCTCACCACCATCACAATAAAGAACTTCTTCTTAATACCAAATCTAAATCAATCCTCTTTCATTTTAAAGCCATTATTCCTTTTCCTATCGCTACATGCCCTTGTAAAAAGTCCCTCTCCAGCTTTCAAAAAGTCCATCTTCAGGTTTCATCTTAATATACGTTTTTGACTCAGCATTTTAGATTGGAAAAAAAATATAATAAGCATAAAGAAATTGCAGGGGTGTGCAGCTCATTGTGGTATAGCCAATGTTGGGTGAGATGATGAAAACTGATTTAAGTAGTGTGGTAATTCCATTATGAACAAAGACTAATGGATTTTGTTCTATAACTACAATTTGTTTGGCTTGCATGATAGTAGTGGCCAAACACTAACAGTAGGCACTTTCCAGTAACTACTCCTCCCAAGATAATATATCCTTCCAAGATAAATTTATCCCCACCTTCCAGATAGGGAATCTGAGGAAAAAAGTGATTAGTGAATCAGCTGGTGCATACAAAAGCCTTCCACAGAGGAGCTGCATTTTCTAATGTAACTGAGGCATCCCACTAAACCCATGAACATTTAGATAGCAAAGAAAACAGTTCTTGTTTGCTGTGACCTTTCTCGTAGCAGAGAAAATAATTGGTGGGGTGGCCGGGAGGAGATGGGGACTGCAGGGAGGAAGGGCACCAGGGGTGCTGAGAAAGGGTCTGCAGCTGTTCAGCTGCATTCAGCCACCAGCAATACAGCTGACAGGTGCTGTGCACTTCTCTAAGTGACACTAGGTGTGGTATTTGAGATGCTCACTTAATTTCCATGCAGAGATTGACTTTGGCCCCAAAACCTATGGACTTGTTACTTCAGAATTTTGCTAAACCAGAACAGGGATATGCAGAGAATGAGAAGTTTCTAGTTCTGGTCCATCAGAGAAGGATTTGGCAGGTATTCCTCCTCAGAAAAAGAAAAGAGTTCAATCTCTGTGACCCAAAAGGGACATGGCTTCTCTGGCAGATCTGTCTGTACACACACTGAATGTGTGGGTGGAGGGCGAAGCAGGGGAGCAGGAACTACAGCAGAGACCTGTACATAAATGGAGTGCCTAAGTAAACTTTATTTATCTGGAGCTGCCCCAGACTGATACCAAAAACCTTTGGCTCATTAGTGGTGCCTGTGGCAACATGCAGTGTCAACACAGTAGATGTAGACCTAAGGAATTAATGGTACACAATACATTGAGAAGTCACTTCTGCCAAAAAGTGACTTTGGGTTTCTTTATTTTTGCTGAAAACATAAGGTCAGAAACTCAGAGGTTTTTATTTCTAGTTCATTTACTCTGTTTGATAACATTGTCTCCTCTGTAGAGCCAGCTACATTTACTTCTATTTTAACTGGTGAGGAAAGCACAGGATAGATTCCCAGTAATGAAAAGAAGCCCCATGCAGACATCTGCCAATAGTAGATGTAATCCACTGTGAGAAGCAAGGGGTGTCCCCACTGAGCTGGGATTTACTCCTTGTCCACTTCTCTTTTATGTCCACCTCTGTCATGACACCACCTTTTCTGCTTTTTTCCTCCCAGTTTTTCCCTCAGGGGATTTGAAGGGACTGTGCTTTGTGCAAAGCCTGGATTTAATAGTGAGCTTCAGTTCTGGAAGTGCAGATCTGTATGGAAGCCAGCATTAGCTGACAGTTACCAGGAGGTGTTAAAAATCTTGATTTTTGAACTTAGAGATGTGACCATCCCTTCCAGCCTTGAAATGTCTTTGTTGGTCCAACCTTCAGCCTTAACCTTTGTACCATGCGCCACAGTCAATGCAATGCAATACAGAGAGCACATACTGTGTTGTGCCTGTGCAATACATCAGGCACGAGACTGGGAGAACAGAAACGCACATAGTAATCCCAGTTTTGGTGCTGAGTTACCTACCATCAGACCTTGCGCAACCCATCTCTGAGGCTGGGAGATTCTCGCCTGCCAAGTGAGGGCACTCCCAGCAGGTATGTGGGGTAGACAAATAGGAGTGTTAGCATAAGTATTAAGGGCAGCTTGAAAGGGAAGTAGGGCAGAATAAAAGCGTTCCTAATTCAAAGACTTTGTATATTCCTTTCTACTACAGAGAAACATATACCTTTAAAGCATGTAACTGCATTTAAGGAAAAAAGGTAACAGCAAAGGTATACGTGTCCTGCACCCATCTAGGATTCAAGCCTTTCTTTGGGTGGCGAAAGTTTTTTTTATTCTCAATTATCCATCTCTGCATTTTTTTTGGTATTAGATTTGAATTTGCCTGAGACAAAACATCACTGTCTCTCACCTAAAGCAATGCAAGTTTGCTGGATGCTGTTCAGAGCATAGTGAAACCACACAAATATCTCTTCAATAGTTTTCTTTGTACTTCCACATTGATATTCTTCTGAAACTTCAGATTTGTGTTGTGAGACTTGATGTTTTTCAAGTGAACATTTTAGCTTTGCGCTGCGTTCATTATGTCTGCTGAAGTTTCATCACGAGCATGTTTTCAGACAGACTATATTTAGCTTTTTTTTCTTAAGAACAGCACGAGTGCCAGCAGTGCAGCAGTTGCGAGGGCTGGCTGGTTTATCTTGTCAGTTGACGCAACCAGTCCTACAAAATTAATCATGTTGTTGACTGGACAATGCAAATACAGGTGCCATCTCTTGACCAATCTGTGTTTTGACTCAAGCAGATGTTAAAAGGCTGGATTTAAACTGACCCAATACTAGGGAACTGAAGTCTGTTTCCTATTTAAGTTGGGGAGATACCTGGATGATTATAAGTGATACACACTCCCACTCCCCACCCCCCAAATCATCTTATAAGACTGGATGCTAACATTTTTAAGAGAAAACATCCTTTGAGTTTATATATCATTTTTGGGGTGGGAAAGGCAGTGCTGCTATAGAAAACATACTTCAGATGATACCAATATGCACAGAGGAAGTAACATATTTTGAGTTCAGGTAATAGGACAAGATTATATCATTTTCTGGACAGCATTTTCTGGTGCTGAAATTCTTCATATGGAGACCAAGAGCCTACTGTCCTGCTGTCACAGCCCCATTAGAAGTTTGCAGATCCCTTCTGAAATGAATTTTCATGTTATATAGCCAGACATTCATATTTTTGTCATAGGATACAAAGCTTCCTTCTTTCTCTTACCCATAGCTTTACTGTATCTCAGATTTAGATGAAAACTTTAGCAGCAGTATCTGACAGAATTTAATACGTAAATTTCAATGGATTCATTTATCTCCTTTCTTGTGAAGTCACTATAAAGTCAATGTTTGTATTTCATCTTAGAAATCTTGGTCCATTCTGTTGCTACTGAAAGATCCAAGTATCCAGGGCTCAACTGGATTAATTCAGCCCACCATGTTTTGAGAGGTCAGTGGGAGGAGACATTGGGTGGAAGGGTCAGTGTAGTGGAGGAAAGAGCTAGAAGATGGTTTCATGGTGGGGAGCCCACACTAAAGGGGAGTATGGTCTGAAGAAAGGGGCAGGAACATCTGTAGCTTGGTAACCTGGGTCAGTGGTCAATGAGGTGCTTAAAAAGAGAGTAGCTCTTGTTGCCCCCTTACCTTCTTAGGTTTGGAAATCCCAGGTTTGCTATTACTTGGATTTGTTTACAGTTCCTGCTACCTCAGCCCCTTTTTCCCCTTAAGGGAAGGGGAGATTTTGAAGCAAAAGAAAGATTAAAAAACAAACAAACAAAACCAGACAAAAAACCCAAACAAACAAAAACCAAACCAAAAACCAAACTAACTCAACAGTCCACAACAGCTTCTTGCTTCTTGCAAAGGCTTCTGGATAAAATGCATTCAATACAAAGGTAAGGTTACACTCCAACACTGCATAAAGCACATAAAATTACATAATATATTTCATAAACTGAAACTGTAGCACATAAATAATCTAGCCCTGCATGCCAGCATAAGATGTTACTGGGTTACTCACTGCTTCCTCAACTTAATGAGTTTTCCAAGAATCAGTCTTCTGATAGGAACCAGAAAGAGAAGTAGAAAATGAGCAGCCTAGATGTAATGCAGAAGGAAATAGGTTATTTAGGAAATCACTAAGAATTTTACCAGAAAGGTTAATACTTCTTAAATGACATAGTGAATTGTGTTCATTTTAGTTACTTTTGGAATTGTTTTTCTCCTGGGGACAGAGCTGCCAGGGCCCAGAGATCACCAACAGACTCTGCAACCTCTGTCTACAAGTAACTTCATAACTATAGTCAAAAAATTAATTTCTTAGCACAAAGCTGTGGGAAACTTTGGATCATGAATTTGGGAAATTCTCAAACGCATCCTGTAAGAACGTAGAGCATCCAGAGTATTTTCAGGTCAGGCCAAAAGCAAAGCCTGGGAGCTTAACAAGTGCTACTCAAAATTGTAGGACTTCTTCCTGCTCCAGATGCATTCAGAGTACACCCAGCAATTTCTTTCTTTTATGTATGCATTATTCATATGTGTTGAAACATTTTCTATCTGTCAGAAGCAGCTCCTAGAGACAACAATCAAATGAAAGAAAATTGACAATCTATTCATTAAAAAAAAAGTCTGTGGCCTTCTAGAACTGTCCTCATCAGAGAAGTAGCATCAGTAAAACAGATAGTTTAATTCTGTACTTAAATTTCAGTTTCAGTACCAAGAGCTATTCTGCAAAGACTGAATGATAAGAATCACTTTTCAGCAGCTCTAGACAAAAAGTATTCTTGATACCCACATCCAAACTAAGGAAGATGGGTCCTTTACACCAGTGTGACTTTCTCTGTCTTTGTTCCCTCCTCCTCTCAAATCACCATCTCTCAACCTACTGTTGTTGAGGGAAAGTTGTGATGGGAAGAAGAATTAAGGGTATAACATGATGGAGCTCTTGCAGTCTTCAGTTCTTCTGGTAAGCATGGCTGCTGGGTATGGAAAAGGTAATGGTCACAAACCTTACTGCTCATTTTTATAGTAATTTTTTAAAAACCACAAACGAGTAAATATAATAATCAAGTTCTGCCACTCCTAATTCACTTACTGTCCTGTGGTGGAAAAAGTTAGAAAAAAAGATAGCAAAATCCAGACCGTAGCATCCAATTAAATCAAATGTAAACACTGAATATAACCATGGCAGCAGTGTATAACATTTTTTGCTGTGTCAGATGTCACATTTTGAGAATTCTGATTATTCAGTGCTAAAAACCCATTTGAACATATAGCTGAAGTTTCAGGAGCCTTTGTAAGTTATTTGAACACCTGCAATTAACTATACAAGAAAGGAAGTTGTTTAACACACTGCTTAATCAAAGTTTGTATCTTGCCCAATATACTGATCAATGCTTAATTTTCACTACTCTCTTAACTGTCAAAGTTTGTAGAGTTTGTAGTTGTTTTTCTACTGCAAATTTTGTAAATGAGTGAGTTTTACAGAAAGAGCTGTTATTAATAACAGGCCTAATGTGTTAAAAACAGGGATTCAGCACTCACAGCTTTACTTCTTTCTTTGCTGTTGACCCACTGACGCTTCTGTGAGTAATCTAAACTTCCCACGGGTTTTTTTGTCTGTAAAAACATAACAGTTATGAGTCTTAGTAGATATTAATCAGATTTTAACACAGAAAATTTTATACTTCTTTACTCTAAAAATGCTATATATGATGTTACCTTGCATTCAAAATTGTCTAAGTCTTCTTATAATGAGATCATGGATTTAGCATATTGGAAGTTTTAAGATCCTTCATGCCTTCTATATGCAAATATTTATTTTAAAAGACTTAAAATTGTTCACTCTATACCACGGATATGCTATATTCACAGTAAACATTTTCTAGAATTAATCAGAGAATCAGAGAATTGCTTTGGTTGAAAGAGACCTTTAAGAACATCAAGTCCAACCATTAACATAGCACTGCCAAGAGACAGTCCCTCATGATGCAAATCCAGTGCATCAGGGAAAGGCCATGCAAGCAGAATAAATTGCTCTATTTTTTAGTTTGTCTGGAAACTGATGCAGAACAGATTAGTCTGCAATGTAGTGCTTCCTTACATAACAAGCAAATATGTCTGGTAAAGAGCAAAGCTCTTTAAAACACTCCTAGATAGTTATAGGTAAAAACTCTTTAAAAACAAAACAAAACAAAACAACCCCCCCCCCCCAAAAAAAACAAAAACAAAC
>JANHGN010001331.1:18437-42213 GCA_024605025.1 Megaceryle maxima | reverse complement strand
ATAATTTGCATTAAACATTGAGGGTCAGACAATGGAGGCAGAAAAGAGTTGTAAAAAGACTAGGCTGCTTATTTTCAGGGCTTATTTGAAGTGCCTTGGTTTTACTTTTTCCAGCCTTTGTGCCAGTCACAGTACCCTGCTAAAGGTGGGTGTTGCCTCAGGAAAAAATAGAGGGAAGGTTTTCAGTTCTGAATTCACTCATAGTTGGTAACAGCCCTGAGTAGCCAGAGCAGCTCACAGCTCATCACTTGGCTGTCTTGAAGAGTTTATCTCTCAACTAGTGAGCATGCAAGAACTGCAGATGACCTTGCCTATGCTGGAATTTCACCTTGCGTGCAAGCTAACACAGTCAGAAACACCCTCACCTTTTTTTTCCTGTTGAGGATAGACCTTCAGCAGTCATCCTCAACTCCTCATGCAGCAGGATCTCCTAAAGATAGATGCTTGAGATTAAAGGGAGAGTTCTTGCAGGAGGTTCCCAGCATACCACACGTTACAGAGGCTTTCCCCAGTTGCCAAAGAGGGCAGGACTGCCAAAGGGTGGGAGAAGAAGGCTTCATTTATGAGCAAGTTTTAGGTTATACTTGGTCCCAATAAACATTTGTTTGGCACAAGTCCCTGTTGAAAGGAATGTGAAAAACTAAGATGCCAGGACAGTAAGCAGGATGGGGAACAAATCATCTGAGTCATAGGATTCTGAATGCCACCGAAAGGCTGGCTGCTGATTTTTGCAGTGAGGTGAATAGCCAGATGCAAGCACAGCACTTAGAGAGCATTGTACATCGTGTATGAACCAGGAGGGTAAGGAGAAATACGGCCTGAGAGTCTGTGCAAGAAGTGAAAGAAGTGTAGGGAAAGGACAAAGGGGTAGGAAGACCTCATGGAAAAATGGGGGCATGGCACAAAAACCCACAAAGGCAGCCCCACATTGCCTGAAGCAACAGAGACCTTCAGCACTGCCAGCCACAAGCATTCAACACTGTGAAAGACATCAGGTTATGCATGTGGGTATATGGGAGAGGAGCAGCTGAGTATTTGGGATTCTTGTTGAACTGGAGGCCACACTGCTTTGTTAAGTACAACAAATGTTTCTCAGTAAGAGTCTGATATCTCAGAGGTAGGAAAAATACAGAAATTAATAATCTGAAAATACAGTTGGTAACTTCATGGGAGAATTTTTGCTTTTTTTTCCAGAAGACTACTGGGAATATTCACACCTACAGAGAATAAATACACAGAGCAAATCTGAAAACAAACCACACAGCTTCCACTCAGAGAATTTTTTTCTTCATCCAGTCTGACTCCAGCAGTTTTCATGCACATATGCATATTGCCTGCTCTGAAGACCACATACATCCATACCTTCAGGCAGCAGTACAAACACATGAGAATGATCAGGATTTATTTAGAAGCCTCAGCCAACATGTAAACAAGTTCACCACCATTTCTGTCCTGAACTCCATCCCTTCCTCACCCTCCCCTGGGCAAGGAACTTGTAGAGACTGGAATAAACCTTTGGAAGCTGAAAACCAGAAAAAGCTGTGCAGGATGTTTCATGAGACTGCTCAACACCATTCTGCCATCAGTCCAGCCTTCTTCCTCCTTAGTTCAGGTGGATAAAGCTGTTTTTTTCTGGTTTCATTGTGGCACGCTTGGCACTTCTGCACAGATCCACTGTTGCCCAGATTACTACTTCATCACAGGTTTTATTTTTTTAAAAACATAACTCTGGAAGTGCAACAGGCAAAAAGGTGTAAGAAGCAGAAAGCAAGTTTGAAGAACCCAAACTTAATTGACTTAAGCTGTCATTTATATGATAGGTCAATGGTATCATTTGTAACTTGTTGGAGCAGTTAATACTGCAATAGTCTACTAAAAATAGTCTCAGTTCCTCTTCCCCTGAAACATCCTGCAGCATTTTCACTAAATTAAGCACAGTGCTACAATCACACCACATTTAGATGTAGCAGGAAAAAAAGAGACCTCTGGCTCTGAAGTAAAAGACCAGAGGAGGAGAACAGTATTTGAAATTACCTGCTTCTATAGTCCTACAGATTTTTCCAGGACATATCTCCAGCCACATCCATATGCAGAAGGCCTTGCTAGTCTCCAAAAAGTCCCGTAGACAGTGGTTTCACCCATTTGTAGAGCTACTTGAGTTTCAGAGACCTTTAGGCAGTAGAGCAGCTATCCACAAAGGCTGCTGTAATTAAGGAGTTATTGGAGAGATCTGATCAAGCAAAGACAGAGGCTGTGTGTCTGCACTGTCCTTCCTTGTCCATTTTTTCCCATCTCTGCTGTTGCAGCTGGCAGGGATTTGCTGTTCATAGCAAGTAGCAGAGAACTGAGTCTTTGCTGTTGGTGCCTAACATAGGCAGTCACTGATCCTCTTTAGATTGCTTTAGATTTCGGTATTATTGTAGCTTTCAGCAACATACACACAAACCGTTCCCCCCCCAATTCTAAAACAAACCCAAAACACTGACATATGCAGTCTGCATGGTCTATCCATGCCTTGAGTCTCACAAAAATGTTCTGAAGGCTAATTTCCTTATGGAAAATGCTGGGACATCAAGGTCTCCAAGATAGTCATCACCCTGCTGGAACAGTGGAATGGATGCTCCATAGGGACTTTTCTTTCTGAAGGCATGCTTATACAGAAAAACACTTCTAAATTGCAGGGACCCATTTCTCCACAAGCTGTTTTCCCTCCTATCTACCTCTTTTCTTTCTCCAGCACCCTAGCAAGGAAATTCAGCTAAAAAGTTTCTGTAGCACCATGCATCAGGGTGCTTTGCACTCTGATTTTTGGTGCGAGTTTACAAGACTTTAAAGTCTGCCTTTGCACAACCCCAGATGTCCCAAACACAGATCTTTTTTATTACCCCTTCCCAAATGCATAACCTTGAACAATAAAAAAAATTCACTTCCAAATCTTTTTAATTTTTTTTTTGGTGATTATACAAAACCAAAGAATCAAGGTAGCTGGCAAGTGTCAGGAACAGAACCAGTACACCTTAGGAAGAGGCTTCACCTTAAAATGCTCTATACAGGAGCATATTTCACACAATGCACATAATTACTGAACTGTTCACTAGGAAAGACATCAGATCAGTCTGGGCCAAAGTAAACAGCCTCTATTGAACTGAGTGAGAACTGTAACTGCTGATGCAAGGACTGGATTTGGTTCAGTTAGTTTGCTATTCAGCTCCTTGCTTGCATTTTTCACAAGTTACTCATTGCCATTATTTGCCTTTTTTTCCTACGTGATCCAGGGGTGTGGAAGAGGAGGTAAACAGGGGACATGACTATATACAGGCAGGTAGCTGAAGCAAGAAGCATGGTAATCTAGGGGCATGGGACAGACACATTCACAAAGCCAACTACACCATAGGACCCCTCATATTCTGCACAAATTCTATCCCATAGATGTGTGAAATCTTGCATGAAGTACATAACAGTTTTTTGAAGGAGTCACTTAGCAAGTGGAGCTTCTCCTGGACTGGCACTTCCCAAGGTACAAGCACATGAGTAGTTTCATCAGTGACAGGAGGTAGGCTTGACTATAGGCAGCATATTGCTGAAGAGTGAGCTAGCCTCTTATTGGGTTTGACTAGCAACAGACTTTTTATCTGTGACATGTCTTTACTGCTGACACACTTAAACTCATAGAGAATCTGCCTTATTCTAAGGCAATGAATGACAGAAACCAGGAACAGAAGTTGAATGTCAGAGAGGTCTGCAGTCTTCTCCCTTGCAGCGTCTGTCTTTATTGGTCACAGAAGGTTATAGTTTTGCTCACATGGCCCTTTCCAGACCCTTTAGCATTAAGATTTACATTCAACCTAGTTTTAGAGATTTTTTTGAACACGTATATGTGGACATTTTCCTTTCTGATGTCATCACAGAAGATATTAGATCCTTCTCATCTTATGCTCAAGGGATTTCTTGCACAGCAAAAGAAGGATTGTGCCTCAGCCAAGAGGTATTAAGACTGCAGAATAAGGGGCAAAGATTCTTTCCTGGAGTCATCAGCTCTGTTTGTCAAGTTTTTGGAGGTCCAAAAGTATATATGGGAGAGGTAGTGGGGAAACTTCAAATCCTCCATGGCACAAGGAGAATGGAGCAGGAGATGAATGAATGCAGTTTCTCACGATGCTTCAGGACAGTGCTAAGGACACCAGGCCTTCAGTATTCAACTCTGCTCCAGTAGAACATGGTACCAAGAAGGACGCAGAACTGAAACAACAAGATTACTAAATTTCTCTGCTCCCCATTTCCTTCTCCTCACATGTCCCTCAGCCCCATTTAGTCCTACTGTTAGGAGAGAACAACAGAAAACCTTATTAAGCAAAGGACATTTAAGCAGAGGAATCAGAGGCTTCACAGTGAAAAATTTAGATATGTGTAGCTGTAACTGTTTGATTGGATCCTGAAGATTATCTGTGATGGAGCTGCTGAGCCCTGAGTACTAAAAATACTCATAGAAAGTCTTCAAACTAGAAACTGAAATATCTGTCATGTCTACTGTTTATCCTTCACAAACAAGTATCTGCACGCCGTGTTTGCTGGTTGTATTGCTGACATGGCAGCGGGCCACAGCAAGTTGGAAGGCCATCTAGCTCCTCACCTGTGGAAGCCAGAATGGATGGGACCTTATAAATGTAGCCTTGTTAGTGGAACAGGCTACAGGCATATTGGTGACTAATGAATAATGAATATAACCTACAGATATTTTAAATGCGTCAAGCCTCTCATCCACCTCCACCCAACTGGGTGTGGAATAGCAAGAAAAGAGAAGAGGAAATAAAGACAAATATTAAGTACTCACAGTCCAGCAGAGGATGGCAAAACCAAACCAGGCAACACCCCAGGCATGTGTGTTCATTGGCCCAGAAATAGCATCATAACAACCCTGTAAAACAACCATGAGTGAATTAACACCATCTTTGAGCTTGTCTCCACCTCTGAGAGATACTGAGATGGCATACTCTTCTCCTATTGTGATTTGGGTAGGGTCTCTCTTTGGAAGAGACCTTTAAGACCATCAGGTCCAACCGTTAACCCAGCATTGCCAGGTTGCTACTAAACCATGTTCCTCAGCACCACATCTATACGTCTTTTAAATATCTCCATAGATGGTGAGTCCATTGCTTTCCTGGGCAGCCTGTTACAGTACTTTACAATCCTTTCTGTGAAGAAATTTTTCCTAATGTCCAGCCTAAACCTCCTCTGGCACAACCATTTCCTCTTGTCCTATTGCTTGTTACTGGGGAGAACACACCAACTCCACCTTGCTACAACCTCTTTTCAGGTGGTTGTAGAGAGCGATAAGGTCTCCCTTGAGCCTTCTTTTCTAAAGAAGACAAGCCAGAGCTACACTGCTAATTGACAACTTGCAGGTAGACTATCTGTTTCCAGCCCCAAATACAGAGTAGACTCATCTTAAGACACTTCAAGGCCAATTTCCTGTGACAGCTGCTTGACAAGTATACATATATAATCAAACACAGCCAACACAAAATTGACCTCTAGAATAAAGAAGTTGCAGGCAGATTTGGAAGCTTGAATGCCTTCTAGAAATGCTTGTTAGTGCAGACGCTGATGTTATGACCCCAGTAATCTGCTTGAATAGGGCAAGCTGGTCTACTCAGAAGTTCTACCTTGATGAGGAGAACTGCTGACTTGCTCAATCGGCATTCATCTTTGGGCTAAATTTGATTTAGCCTCTGTCCATCTACATATTGGAGATGTCATTTCTCAACAGTGGCATTGGGAGTTTTCTTAATAGTTCCCTCTTGACCAGGAAAGTCTTTATTAGAACCTATCCTATGTTCAACAACATGGTGAAGACCCTACAGGCATTGCTTCTCCTTCAGAAAGCTTTTCAGCACCTGTAGCTTACAATGGAGGAAGACTGTTCACCGTTTCCTTCCCTTCCAGCAAGGTGTGTTTGACCAACATATGTTAACTGGAAAAAGCAGAGAGAATCTTACATTGCTGTTGTAGTAGCCAGGGACTCCAAGCTTGCAGCCATCAAGGTTGACAGGAGACCCTTGGGCATTCATGACACAGCAATTGTGCGGCCAAGGGAAGTCAGCGTCGCTGTGCTTGATGCGGAAGGCAGACGTGTAGCTCTGCCAGTCGGAGGGGCCCCACACCCCACAGCAGTGGTTCTGTGGGACAAGAGAAGGGAATGGGCCCAGGTCACAGCCCTGCACAGAGCTGGACCCAGTGCATGGCTGGTTAGGCATTAACCACAGATTTATGGGAGAGATTTTTGAAGTGCCTGCCTTTGACAGTTTGCCATCTGATATATGAGCGAAATGAGGAGTGTGTCAGGAATTTCTCTAAGGTTCAAGGAAGATGCCATCCTCTTTATTACTGAGTGGCTCCAAGCAGGACTTGAAATTCCAGGGTTGCAGTACATTTAGTAATGAGTGAGAGTTTTCAGTGTTATTATTACCTGAAGCATGATTTTATCCCATGTTTTTGTGACCCTTTCAGTCATCCATTTGTCATTGTTATTGTCTGGTTCTGACTTATTATACCTCTCCAGCATTTGCTTCAGGAAGAGATTTGGAGTGAGCTACAAAGAAATAACAGAGAAGAATGCAGAAACTATGCAAATAAGTGGCTATGAAAAGCAAACAGGGGGCTGTTTGGGGTGGGTTTGTTTGCTTGTTTCAGTGCCCTACTGGAGAACAGGAATGTTGCTTCTCCCCCAGTTTTACACACAGGAGAACAAACAGCAGGATTTGATGAGCAGGAGCAACAAAGACATCTTTGAATTATGTGCTCAAAGAAATCTTGAGCACAATCCTTAAGCAAGCTCTACCAGATGTCAGATCTCCGGAGATGTGCAAAAGCTTGGGTTACATTTGATATGTTGCTTGGAACTAAAGGACCACAAGTCATTTCCCTCCCTACCGATACCTCCAATAATCCACGTAATCTTTCCCTCTCTAGTAACACTGCCTGGGGCAATGCTGAAGATTTGTCTTCTGCATGTATGATAGATTAATCAGTCTGTAGCTGAAAGACTAAACACTGTATCAATGATTCACCTAACCCACGCTATTATTTCCTTAACTACAAGGTTGTAAACATTTTAAAACATTAAAAATAACAAAACCATGCTAAAAAGAACAAAATGATCTCCTTGTTTAGAATAATAATGTTGGAGAGTTTCCTTGTGAGGCCCTACTCTAATTCAACAGCAGTCCTTTCCGTTTACACTGTACTAACACACAGGCATTCACTGCACTAAACAGGACCACCATGTGCCCTAAAACTGCAACGTTTCTGGTATTGCTGAAGGAGTCCATGAGGGAAGAAATACTCACAAAGTCTCGGTGAGTCGCTGCTGTGATGCAAGAAGCCATTTCAAACGCATAAGTGATCAGCATCAGAATAATGTACTGTGGGAGACAGACACCACAGTTAGCTCTTGAAGAAACAGTTAAGCAGATTTTTTTCAAGATTAAGCCTGAAGCCCTGTTCAAGGCAAAGAAGACAAGGCTATCCTAGTCTCCTCAGCCCTCTCCATGCCCCTGAATATTCATATAGACTTTTTCTCTGCTTGTTTCCATTTGAAATCTGCTTTCTTGGAGGTATATGACTGGAATTGTTCTCCATCTTGCAGATCAGATTTCATCAGAACCTCGTGGCATTAATGCCACCCTTCCTCTGTGGAAAATACTTTGCCTGATGTGCCCTAGAATAACATTTGCCCTTTTCTTTGTTACATCACATTGGCAACTTATGCTTGTGCCATGTCTCCTCCTTCTGCTTTCACTTGCCAGATACAAGCTTTTCAGCAAGAAGATGTTCACTCCTAGAGCTTGTACTTTGAAGAAACAGAAGGTGCAATTTACGGTGTCATTCAGATCCTCCTGATTTTGCATCGTCAGATTTCTTCAGCACTCCTACTTTGTGAGAAATGATCTTTCATGAAAATGGATCCTGAGGATCACCTCTCATAGTCTCTTTCACTCGCCCTTTTCCCTTCTCAGCACAATCCCTTTAACCATTCCCATATTCCCTTTCAGAATTCTTGTGTCTAATTCTCCTCCCACATTTTAATGTTCTTCTCAAATCTAAGGCATTTGTTTCCTTACCTCAGCTTCTGCCCCCTGCACCCTCTGTTATCTCCTATACCACAGTCTTGGTTTTCAGCCAACACACCATAATTAAGAGTTAAGGGAATTCTCTTCCCTCAGCTGTTTGTTGTCAAATTCCCTGGCATGAGAATTCATATCTCTTAAGAGTCTCTAGTTTAAGAGATACTCTACCATCCCTCATTAGTCCAGGAGAGAGACAATTCCAAAGTTTTTGGCTCTACCCTTCGTTAATGCAAGCACCAACTAAGTTCTGCCACTGTCAACCTAGAGAACTAAGTGAGGAACTGTATAGAGATTTGTTCACATCTTAATATTGTCCTTAGTTTATCCAAAGCTCTTTGTCCCCACCCCTGTAATTTCTGCCTGCCTGCTGATGTCTAATGTTCGCAGTTGCACCCATATTTGCTATACTAACACATTCTAATGCCTTGCACAGAAGTCATTACTTGTCAGCTCCTACACTGAATAGTATATGACAGCTGAAAGGCAGTAAGGGGTGGGAAGAAACAAGGATCTAAACCACATCCCACTACATCTGATTGCACAAGTGTTTCTGCATTGCTTCAGGGCAAGGTGAGGGTGAAGCCAGTCACCTTAAACCTTCATAGTGGTTATCACCATTCATTCCCTCAACCTGTATCAGAAGCTTCTCATGCACGCGTCCTCACAGGATTCACCTTGTGGGACACCACAGCCATGATTAAGAAGAATCTTTGGCTCCTTATCACTAAGAAAAGCTGATCAGTGGGTGATTACCAAGGTGAGCAGGGAAACTAAGGTGGCATTTTTTCCATTTTGGCAGCAACAGTTAGGCAAATGTTGATACACTTACCACCAGCAGCAGGGTTCTGTTGGACTTAATGACTCCAATGATACCAAGGATAGACAGAGCTAAGAGTGCAAAGCCAACAAAGATGCCAATCCAGGCAGCAGCATAGATGTCATCATTTTCTGTGGCTTTCAGCAGATGGTAGAGACCGTGTGGGTCAGACACAAAGAAGATGCACTCTGCTGTCAGGGCAATACCACACATCTGAGAAGTGCAAGTTTGGGAAATCCATTAGATCAATCTTCCCCAAAGAAACCAGGGACAGAAAAAGACAAAGACCACTTTCTTTTCATTCAACTTCCTGCTGAACAGGAGCTACTCAACTCCTGCTCTGCCCAGCTCTACAATCTCTTGTATTGTGCCTTCACAAAAGATTTGCAGGTAAAACTCACTCAGCCTAGACCTGAGAGTTCAGTCCTAAGACTTGAGGATGTTAAGAAAGAATTAACAGAATCTTTCCTGCGTCTATATGGAGGGAGGTGGCTGGAAAGCTGTTGGTCAGCATCAAGGGCTCTTCCCCTAGAACTTATGTTGGTCTTGTGGATCAGCCCCTGATGTTCCTTGTTGGCCCCTACCCATCCAATTGACCAGCTATCACAGCTCTCCTTTACCCCTTCTCACACACTTTACTGGTCTATTTAAGTGTGGACTTCACATGACAAAAAGGGATTTCATGGCTGTAATTTTAAAACTGCTGGTTTAAGAAGTGTCATACTGGAAGGAAGTTGCTGCTCATACTTGTCCCACTTCACTTACCCCAATGACCACATTCCCAAAGACTAACAGACCCTGCAAGATGTGTATGCCATCATCACTTTTTGCCATCTTTAGTTCTTCATACAACTGGGAAAAAAGCAAAGACAGTCTTCAGTTAGACCAATATAGTAAGCTTCATTCAGAAGTAGACACTATCCGTGAGGAGAAGAATAGACAGAGCCTGACAGCCTGTCTGTACATGTCCCACCCCTTGCTTCATAGTTGTTTCAGATACCTGAGTTACAGAATCTCCACTCTGGGGGCAGCCAGTGTCTTTGTCTGCCTTTTGGGTAGGGTTTTTATCGTTACATCTCCTATGCAAACCTCAGCTCGTGATGTTGCATTTCCACTTGGCTAGAAACCAGCTACATGTGGATGGACAGGGAACAAGTTCAGTGCCCTCACCTCACTCCTTTTCCAAATAAACCAGTTTTACCCCACTGGCTACCAGCCCCACTGGATGTTTCATTTTGGCCAGCACTACCATGGGACTGAAATGGTAGCCACAGCAGTTTAGCTGTATCCCACACGTATGCCTACAGTGCATGGCTTGGCAGCACCTTGTTAAAGGTAGCTGCATCTCCCACCCATGGAGCTGGGCCTCCTGTTCTTGGTCAGGTGCAAGGGAGGGAGAGAGGGAGCAGCACAGGCTGCAGCTGGCTCACAGGAGCCAGGCCAAGTAACATTCCCACCAAATTCCTGAGAGTGTTATATCCTGCAGGCTGGGGCCAGGCGCTCTGTGTGGAATTCATCCCCTTCCAGAGAGAGTGGCATAAAGATGCTAGTCAGAGGTGAGAGACCTCTTGGAGATACAAGCCCAGATGCTAGCAAGCCCTTCTTTCAAAGGGATGGAGTATTTGTGTATGGGAAAGGGGAGAGAAAAGACCCCATCCCTGAGACAACTGCATTTGCTGGGTGGTTAAGAAAATATAAACCACAAAAGAAAGGCTGAAATGGGCCCAGCTTGAGTAGAAAACATGAAAAGCAGCTTGAACATTCATCTTCTGCCAGAGTACCTGCACTACTGCCTTCTTTTGCTGGGGTTACTGACTCTGAGATTCTTCAAAGAAGCTGTTGGAAAATAAGAGCAGACGCAGCTGTCAATGAAGAGGAATTTCTTGAGGAACAGATCATTGTGGGACCTCTTTAATGATGCCACCTTCAGCCTCCTCGGTAGCTGCCCTTTTAGGGTAGGCAGGGCTTCCAACAGCAACAGAAGGAAAACCAGAATTTCCTACCACCCTTTCTGCAGTGATTTGAGGGTTAGGCATGGAGAAATCTCCAGTGATCTCATCACTGTACCAGCAGCAGAGCACATAAGTATTTTCAAGTGATAACTTGAGTGGGGATGGCCATTATTTCAAAGATATGAAGCCATTTTTATTCCCAAACAGGTGCTTTCAGGCCAGCCCAATACACGTGAAGCTGTACAGCTCTCTACTGGGAAGTACAGGCAGGCTCATGAGGTCAACCTGAAGCTCTGGCACTACCAAACTTGTTGACAACCCAGCACACCAAGGGACCACATAAAACTGCCTTGCAGGTCAGATCTGGATCTGAGAAGTGTTTGGCCACCTATTGTCTGCAATACAGTGCTGCAGAGCCTAGCAAACTTGAGACAGACATTGATCCTCTACTCATCTGGAAGTTGTGGAGATCACTGACTGGCTCATGGATTTTCACACTGCAAACTCCAGACATTTTAGAAAAGCCTTTAATTATTGCTGTCTAAGAGACATCACAAGTCAGAAAGCAGTCAAAAAAGCAAGGAAAGCTCCCCTGCTCAGATGCAGACATGTGAACCCTGACTAAGCAGGTCTGCTCTAGCTGCCATGTAGACAGCAGGGTTGAGTGTGCCATGTGGCTATCACAACAGATCACACCAAGCCTCACAAACGGTCACAACCCTTTCCTTAATATTGCAGGATCCTCTTTCTTCCTCCCTTTCTCTCTTACACACCCCCCTGAAGTGTAATGACAGCATTCACACCTTGCATGTGGGCTGTCCACCCAGCCCAGGCACTTGCCTCCCATAGGCTGGCTTTCTTCCCCTCCCCAACAGGCAGAAACTGGCTCACTCTTGCCTATCCTTGGGTATTACTGTAGGTATGCCAACATGAGAAAGCAAGCGTTTTCTCCTGGGGCAAGTCCATCTCCTAGGCTACAGTAACTGGGAGGAAAGCTGAACACAGTCACCACCACACAGATAGCTGGAGAGTGGCAAGCTTGTAGGCAACATAAGGCTCTCCAGTACCTTACCTAAGACCAATGGGATTGCAGAGTGGAAGGAAGGGGAGGCCAGGAATAAGAAAAGGGAAGGAAGAGCTTTTACTGTAGACCTAAAAATGAATACTGTAATGGTGCTGCCATACTGGTAAGAATTGTCCCTCTGCGTCCAAGTGATCAGCATAGGAGGAGTCAGCTTCTTGGTGTTCACTTGCCCTGTGACACATGTAGCAGCCCCTTGTCTGTCTGTCTGTCATAAAGGGTCTAGTATTATCATGAATGAGACACGAGGGAAGTGCTCCAAGGTTATGACAACATCTGGGCAGCTGGAGAGCTGACCCTTCAACAGGGCCCAGAGGAGAAGCTGCAGAAGAGCTGGGGATTTCCACCTGCTGCCTGCTCTTCATTGCCTCAGAGGTAAGCTGTGTTAAACAAGAGCAGCTTGCACAGTGCTTGATGCAGGTGCATGACTACAGAGGCATGAAGCAAATCTTGGCCAGCTTGCCCAAGGCAAGCTGCATGCAGGTATGACTCACAACCACCCTCGGGTGTGACACTGGTAGGCAGTCCTCCTCCCAGTCCCCAGAGAGACAGGCACCAGCAGCTCCTGCCTGCGAATGCAAATCAGTTTGGAGGCACAGGAGCCTTCGAAGGCTGGTTAAGATTAGTTTTATGATCCATAATACTGTTTCCCAGGGCTTCAGGAAAACTCGAGGAAAACAGAGCTTCAGCTGCAACTGTTACCCAAAATCTTCACACAAGGCAGTGGTCACGTTCCGGGATTTCAGCCTTGAACTTGCATGGATCTGGTGTTCCTCAGCACATTCTGGGCACCTTTCAATCTAGTCATGACCTGTCTAGGCTGCGGGTATTCAGTTAGCTCTACCAGACATTGCTCCATGCTCCAAACAACTTTGGAAAGGTGTCTGTTGCTCCCATTGTAGCACAAACCCCTACAACTCCCCTGAAACACGTCCTTTTTCCTCTTTTTTACTCCCTGGTCACAACTCAAACTGCAATTCCTCTCCTCTCCCACCCCCAAAACACTCCTAACACTCATGGGGAGGACCGAGTCTGTCAGAGTCCAGAAGCACTCATAGTACTGCCTCCTCCTTTTTCTCCACAAATTGCAGACAGATCTATTCTTTCTATGCCTATTTCTATTTCTTGGAGCTTTCTTGACCTCTCCTCCCTTCCTCTACTCACAGTGGGTCTGTGAGACCTGCAGCACAACTGTAGGAGCTGAAAAGGAATCTCCTTTCTGCAAAGGCTGGCTTCTGCCCTTGTATTTTAGGTGACAACTCCACACAGGTTTTCAAAGGATGGCCCGCTCATAGCACTTTCTGAATTCAAGCAGAATTCTGTGTGTGTTGTGCATCCTTCATGCACATTACACTGGTTGATCTTTTGAAGCCTCCGCACTCTCCTTCTATGAACTGGAACAGGATTTCAGTAGCCTTACAGGTGAATGTCCCCTGTTTAGCCTAGTTCTGTTCCACCTTTGGTCAAAAAAGCCAGTGGGTAAAGAATTGGTTTGGCATAGCTCTACACAGAAGTGGAATCACATTTTGTTTTGTGCCAGCTGTCATGGTGGAATCACGGCACTGTGATCAAGGTGTCCAAAACACCCCTGTGAGCATCATTTGCTTCTACACCCCACTCTTGGAAGCCTCTCAGTGTGGTGGCTGGGTTTACAGGGGCTTCACTGCACCCCTTGTGACCTCCCTTTGTTTCAGCGTCCCTGTGCAGGGCATTGCATTCTCATCCCTGGTGTAAGGAGGCAGAGACAAGGGGCACGTTTGTTTTATTATTCATGAGCTCCACACACCTTGGTTGAAGGGCTCTGCGCTGCTCAAGCGCAACTAAACAAACGCAGCCATTCAACAGTAGAAACTTGGCCCTTGCCAGTAAACCCCGAGCACCACACCTCCCACCCCTCATGCTCACCTGGCCCTGGCTGGAGATCATATCCCTACAGCCTGGAGTGAGATGCCTGGGCTGGGGTGCTGCCCAAGGGAAGCCAGCAGGCTGGAACTGCTGCTGGAGGTGCTGTGCCAGCACCAGTGCCCATGCTGGTGCCATGGGAAGCTGCCACAAGCCACAGAGCTGCCCACATCTTGACTGTTTGTAAGCTCTGATGCATCAAGGCTTGAGGGGCCAGACAGCAAGAAAACTACTTCTTTTTTTTTTTTTAATTTAGCCCCTGAGGGGTGTAAAAAGAAGGTAGCTTCCAAGTGCTTGGGACATCTTCAGTTACACGGTTTTTAAGAGGATGCAATTAAATATTATACTGATGAATCACTTGGACTCTTCTGTAAGAAGCCAAATGCTTTAAAAGTGTCAATTCATCATTTGTTTACTTATTTTAAAGCAAACATCTCCAGTGCACACAGATCCACACACTCCTCCTGCCCCTCCAGACTTTCCCATTGCCCCACCTGCCTTGAAATGCAACTGCCTCTGGCAGAGAACAGCTTGTGAGCTAGAAGGAAGAGCCAGACAGTTATTTTGCGCTACCAGGGGAGAAAAATAAAGCAAAACTAAAGCTCAGCATCAAGGAGGGGTCAGAGACTAATTAAGTTTCCTTTTGAGAGAGACTGCTATGAAATGAAGCCTGTGTGAACAGTGGAGTGGCTGGTAAATCATCATCAAGCATAATTACCTTGAAAATAGAGCTGGGAAGTAGGTTTTTCCTCTCATTAGTTCAACACAGCCGAAACAAGAGGGTTGTAGGGTTTTGGTTTTTTTTTTTTGCCTTTCCTATTTTCACAAGTGAGAGGGAATTACAGGATTCATCTTTCTCTCTGACAATTTTTCTTTCTTTTTTTTTTTTAAACTCAGATATATTTTCAAGATATTTAATTTTCCCATTCCCTCCCTCCCAGTCTTTAGGAGAAAAACATATGAAACAAATTAAAACAGCCATAGAGAAGACACAGCCTGAGGTAACAAAAATGAAATACTTAATAACCTTCTGCAGTTAACTTTATCCAGGTACCAGACTCCCACATACTAAACACAGCCCAGGGACTAAAATAAAAAACCATCAAACATAAAAACTTCCTTTTCTCCTGACAGGCACTTAACACTCACATGCCTCGTTAAGAAGAAAAGAAGACCAAAGCAAGGCACTCACCCCTCTCTTCTTGTGATGATCCCCAGAAGAAATACCAACCCACCTGCAAAGCTGAAAAAGCCCCTTTCTGCCACCTCTGCGGGGCTTTAAAGAGCCCAGGTTGCTTGAGCAAAGTGCCGTGTGATTGGTAGGGTGCCCATCACATGGGGAAAACTTTTTTTTCTAGACAAACCTGTTCCCCTGTCCTCCTGGAGGGTGTCTCTGTGATTCTTAGATCTTATCGGAATGCCGTTGTGCCGAAAACACAAAGCTTTAAAGAATTTCTATTATTATACCCTTGAAAGGGTGGATGAATGACTCACTCGTACAAGATATTTGAGTTTAAAGAGGATGGGCAGGTCAGAAGGACATAAATATAAATATTAGGATTGCTGGACTACTGCTTGAAAATGGGTACTAGAAGAATGTACTGATGAACAAAAGAGTAAATTAATGTTAATGTTTTCATTTAATTACACTGCATGGGGGGAAAGCAGTGGTTTGAGTTGGATACATTTTCATTTTATTTAGCTTGGGATTTTTTTTTGGAAACAGAAGTGTAGGTGTTGGCTACTCTGCAAAACACCGTGGATTACAGAAAAAGTGAGGAGACTTATTGCATTACCTTGGCCTTCTGGATTTTTAACATATTCATTCTTAAGACTGAGCAAAGTCAAGCACAGACATCTATATTAACTGGCCTGTGATGAACTGAGAGGGGCTGAGGAGCATAGCAGAAAGGGAATGTCTCTCACTTTCTTCTCCCTTACCCATTCCAGTACAAGTCTGCCAAAAGTCACGATTCCTGTTACTGGAGCCTTGAGCTCTGGCAAAAGTGCAGGTGCTTGTGCTCGGTGTTCTTCATCTGCTGATGTAAAAAACAGCCAAATGAGTAATGGGCTTGGGAAGGGTGATGGGAGTTTCATGTTTTTAAAGCCTTTCACAAGTAAAAAGCAAACATCAAAAGGATATATATATTTCTTTGGTAGCCAACCTTGCTAATACCTTGTGGGAAATTAGTGAGAACTGCAATAGCTCTAACATTTTATGGATCCCCTTGGTACTTTGAGACAACCAAAGAGATCCAGCTCTCCCATGAGATCCACATGAGATTTCACCTTAAGGAAAGAGCAGTGCTTTTGGCATTTCTAGCTCCATGAAGTATCACAGTGGTAAGCAAAAGAAGACACAGACATTGTAGCCAGCCTTATCTAGTAGACAGGGACAAGAAATTTATTATTTGGGTGCTTAAGAGTAGGGATGCAGATTTGTCTAGACCTAAACAACTCTTACCTGCTTACCCATTATTTGCACTCCCCACAACATGCAAAGTCTGGCTAGGTGCGGTCACCACTCCATCTTTTGGCAGTGCTTGTGGGACCATGAGTTTCATGCTGACTGGTATACTGGGGTCTAGGAAGACAGGCTCCCATCATTGCTGCTGGATGTGGAAAGCAGCTGGCAATGGGATAAACAGTGCATCTCCTAAGTGTCACAGCCTGGCAAGCAATGGGACAGTGGTTTGGCACAAGCCCTGCCACGGTAGCATGCTCCACCACAACCTACCTGGCAGGAGAGAAGAGGCAGCAAGCATGGAGACACTACTTTGGGAAAAGAAAATGAGGAAAGAGGAGAGAGGAGAGGTGGAGCTGGTAGTGAAGTCCTTGTACTTGCCAATCACCAGCACTTCAAGTGGTGGTTGGAGAGAGCCCTGGTGTAGCTGAGCTCTTCCTGCTCCATAGACGTGCCCAGGAAGCTGCAAAAGGGTGTTAGCGTGAGTCCTTGTTTGGGTTGGAAGAGTGGGTAAGGCTGGGGAGGGTGATGTTCAATCTGGAGCTGTCATACAATTAGGCTGTTAAAGCTTGTTGTTAATCTGGTTTAGTGGGTAAGAATATTTTTGGCAATATTCAGAGAGAAATTTGGTAATGGGAAGGAGACAGTTGGGACGGGATGGGGGTTTTGTTTGTTTGGTCACACTCTTTTTGGTGTGTATTATTAAGAATAGACTATGAGTTTGCATGACTTTGTGCACAAGGCAGAGGGCCAGATAGAGACCTTGTCTGAGCAAGGGAGTGCAGCGGGGCTGGCAAGATATGCAGTGAGAAGCCCAGGTGCCACCATGGGTTCGTCCAGTGGAGTGCCTACAGCTGCTTTAGCCTCCCCTGTAGGTCTGCATCTGCACTGTTGTACTTCAGATGAGAATGTGCCAACACTTCTGTGTAGCCAGACCCATACATTTGTGTATGGTACTTGTGAATGCTACAGACTCATGAGCACACACGCCCCCTCACAGAGCCATACGTACGTGCATGTGTATATGTACATGTACAAATCCATAGATGTATGTGTAACCAGACATAAGTCCACATATGTACACATCTCTGTTGTATGTGGGTTAAAGGCAAAGTGCTGGCTTGGGAGTAAAGACACACTGCAATATGAGGTTTCATCTGGAGGGACAGTCAGATGCTGAGGACACAGCCTGGCCCATTTTCAGATGGAGATGGAAAATGCAGGTTTCAGGAAATCTATCACTTGACTATAGCAATGTGCTGTATGGGTGACAGGGCAATGCAAGAACATGCCTGACACAAAGTATGCTTTTTTTTTTTTTTTTTTTCAAAATTGGCATGGGAGTGATGCTGGAGGATGCCAGAAGTGAGAACAAAGATGCTGAAAAGGGCTGATTAGATGCTGTGGGTAATTCCAGTGGGCTGGCCCTGCTTCTAACCTCACAGAACACTTTTTCACCTTCCTGCATCCATTGAATTTATTTTCTTTGTAGCATGGAAATAGTGATTTAAGAATAAGAGAATGTGAGATGGAGGAATTAGGAAGGAAGAGAGCACACAGGGAGGAAAAGGAGGTTATGGTCAAAGCAGCAGGGTCCCAAGAGTCATTTCTGTGACCATCTCAAGCCAGCATCATGAAGGAACTGTTCCTGTTGATGAACAGGAGGCTCCTAACTGCGTTTGCAAGGTTGCACAAGTAGATCAGATCTCATGGTTAAGGGAGGGGGCTCAGGAGATCCCACACCCCTAGCACTGTGGCTGCAGTATTGGTCAAGCCTGTGCACTTGTGCACAGATTCAGCTTGACACACACTACCTGTTGGTCCCTGAGAGGGGGGCTCTTTTGATGAGCATACCTCCAGCTCATGGCAGCACTGCCTGGAGTGAAGCTCAGTGTGATGCAAAACTGATGCCCATGAGCAGAGGGACTGTTGCCTTTCCTGGCAGAGTCCCCACCTCACTGTATGGGTCAGTGGCCACCCCCTGAGGGCACCACCAACCATCAGCCCCAACTCCAATTCCTGCCACACAGTTTTGCTCCCACATTCCTGGGAGGGCTGAGAGCAGCTGCTTCCTGGTCCGCAGTTGTACCTTCCTTCCCTTGGCCAGATTTGGGGTTGAGGCTCACGCCTGCCACCCAAGCCCTCCACGTGCCATGGCTGAGAGCCAGCTCCTCCCCAGAGAAGAAGGGAATTCCTCTCAGCTGCCTCCTCTCCCATCTCGGTGCATCCGCATGAGGAGCAAGGATGTGGGCTGTGGGGGACAGATGTCCACTGCACCCCTTGGGTTTGCAGCTGGCCTGGCCTCATGCCCGCTTTGCCTTCTGCCTCCCTAGCAAGGTTGTGGCCTTTGCTACAGCTGCCTCCTCCTTTCTGTAATATTTTACCCCCTTTTTGCCTCTTCTACACCTCTCAGCCTCAGGAGAGAGGAATAACTGTGGTGTGTGGAGAATAAATAAGTGAACACCACCTAGGGAGATGAGGGGAGAGCAGCTCTGTCCCTGAAATTGTTTACCAAACAGTGCTGAGTGTGGGGAGACAAATGGCATACCGTTAGCAAGAGCCATGGCTAATTATAGTGGGTTAGGAGAAACCACTGGGTTACTGGGCTGGCCACTCCAGCTGAGCCTGCAAACATATAGACTGGAAAGCAGAACTCTATGTATTTAGTATAATGTGGAATGCAGGAAGTAACTTCTTTCTAAAACCTCAGATACCTTGGTGAAGAGGGTTACAGAAAACTCAGATAGAGGCACCTTTGTGATGTTGGTAATCCTGGTATTTTGCATTTGGCAATGCATAATCCACCCATTCCTAAAAAGAGTGCTATAAAGAACACCCTCAAGGATGGGGGTTTCTTAATATTTTGAGGAAGGAGAGGGATACACCTTATTTTTCTGATTTTGTAGGGTAGTTTTATTCATGAGCTTATAACCATGGCTGTAATTTGGTGTGGTTAAGACTTGCAATTTTGGGTGTTTGCATAAAGTCCAAGCTACCAGAATCATGTGATTACAGGAAAATCTGTACTTTCAGCCTTTCAGGAGGAATTGTTTCATAAAATCATAGGATAGTTTCTGTTGGAAATGACCTTTAAGTTCATTGAATCCAACTGTTAACCTAGCACAACCTAGTTTCTTCTTCTGCTGACAAGTGAGCAAGCAGAGAGAACAAACAACTTGGAGAAAGCTGCTCTGTCTTGTAAAGAACTGGGCTCAGGTGGGAAACTGCTTCCCCAGGGAGTTTTGAGCTAGCGCTCAGATTGGAATTTGCACATGTGGGGAAAGGCAGTAACAAATTAAATCTCAGTACCCCACTGCTAACAATCAGGCTAGCTGCTGTAGCTATCTTCTTCAGTGCTCTCAACCCAAAAGCTTAGAGAAATAGTGGATGTTTATAAAGGCTAATCTCTACTGGCTGCTACTACTGTTAATAAAGACCCTCAGGGTGCAGCCTTGTACACATTGAGAGAGATTTAGGCTCTAAATCTCCCCCTAAGGATGCCTCTTTTACTCTGCTGACTACAAAGGAAACTTGTAGGAGAGCCTCATCACAGGCCTGGGGCTACTTTCTGCAAATGAAAAATGTCTGCCTCTTAGAGATGCTGATCTGTCTAGGTCTTTCAGCAACCTACAGGTCACATTTTTGTACACAAAGAGATCAGAAGATAAAAGGAGTACTGAGGAGCCTTAGGGAGCTCTGGTATCAAGCCCTGCCCTGGCTCCCCTCCCACCAGCAGGAGTTTCTCCTGGCAGGGAAGGAGAGCCAAGCCCCGCAAGAGTGGCGTTCCCCAGCCAACACCCTTGATGGCGTAAAAGGGTCAGTAAATGGGATGTGGCTTCCTCTGGAATCTCATCTTCAGGTGAGGGTAGACCAGTTCCCTCTGAACAGGAGCCTGACCACGGGGAAGGCTCACAGGAGGCTGGAAATCTCACTGTGCCTGGGTAAAGTATTGCCTGGCATCTTGCAAAATACATTGCAGGAGAAAAGACCTTTGAGGACACAGAAATTTTCTGCTGGTGGTTTGGATAGCTTCTTTAAAAGGCTGACAATATCCAGGGAAGGTCTGCTGGAAAGTGTTTCCATACTACTCTTGGTTGTGGATTTGAGGGCTTTCTGGCTTTTGGAAGACTGCATATGTCAGTGTCTATAGATCTATTAGGATGTGGTCCCAGCTCCCAAATGGCCTTGGCACTGTGATGGCCCTTTTGTCCCGGTGGTTCAGTTGAATGTCACCTAACAGATTGGGAACAAGCTGTTCTGTCTGGACTTACTGACTGCATTGCTCTTGCTGATGGTTAAAAACCTCTCCTCCAAAATTCTGTGTGTCAGTCACAAGGCACAACACATCAGAAAGAATCGGTGTTGTTTGGGGACCTTTACTACTTGTTTGCAAGGGGCCAAAGAAATTTATTCACACTAATTGTTCTAGCTCATTACCAAAGGGTGTTTGGGGGATACCTCATTCCTCCCAAATGCATCCTGCTGGCCTGTGCATTAGCTGCTTCTGATCTGGAGGCTGTAATGGGCTGGCAGTGAAGCACTGCCATCTACACACAGTTGCCTGTCACTGTCTAGTTTCCAGTTGTAAGGCAAGTGCTGCAAAGCACAGGCCTGATTTATCTCACCATCTCCACCATCCACTTTGCCAGAGAGCTGAAGCACCCAAGAGAAAAAGGGAAAACAGTCAAGTTAAAGCTGCGATTGCGGAGTGTCTTGGCAGCAGGAGGAAAGGGGAATAGAGGAGGGGTGTTGGCTGGTGCAGTGCTTAGGAGCACTGGGGTGAAAATAAATAGCATGCACGCCTTGGGCGAGTTTATAGCACTCCTGGGGTGACTCTGCCTTGGCAAGGGTGTGGTTGATGTCTCACACCGACTCACTGCTTTGACAGAACTGTAGGCACTGGCCAATATTCTTCCTCTGAAACTTTTAAGGTTTCAGCAACTAACTGGAAACCTCCCTGAGAAGCCTGTGAGACTCAGACTCAGATCCAGCCAATCCTGCACTCAGCTGTACCCGGGTTTTAGTTTCAGGTGGGTGATGGATGGAGTTGTGCTTTGGACCATCCAGACCTTTCATAGAATCAAAGAATGCTTTTGGGTTGGAAGGGACCTTTAAAGGCCACCTAGTCCAACCCCCCTGCAGTGAGCAGGGACTTTAACTAGATGAGGTTGCTCAGAGTACCATTGAACTTGATCTTGAGTGTTTCCAGGGACGGGGCTTCTACCACCTCTCTTGGAAAACTGTTCCAGTGTTTCACCACCCTCGTTTCTCCTCTGCTTATAGCTAGTCCACGGCTGGGCATAAACTCTTGAGATACTTTCTCTGCCTCTTAATAGCCTCTAGTGAAGGCTCAGCTGGTCTGTGCTGCCCTCTCATGGGCACACATAGGAAAGGTTAAATTTCACCTTTTTTCTTCAAGATGCTATTTAACCTACTACTCAAGCACCGTTTCTTTGATTTTTGAAAATCCAGAAAGGTTTATGAACAACTTCTAACAGGTCGATGAAAAGTAGTTGCGAAAAGAAATTCTATCGATAGTGCTGGACCCAGCCCAGCACTTACCTTCTAAGGACCTTTGCTCTTCATTTGGAATCATTAGACATCTAATTGAGCAAAAACTGGGGAGCTGTTGCTCCCAACAGCAGGCTGAGCTTCACCCATATACACTCCTGTTTGCCATGTCAAACACATATCAGCATCATGGCGTCATATCACGGTCAAGGTGTCTCTCAAGATAGCTCTGTGATGCTACCAAGGATCCACGCTACAGGGCCAAAAGCTGGGTTCTCCAACGGGCAGTACTTGCTTTAAGTACTGTGGAGTTTCAGCAAACTGTCAACACTGCCCTACCCTGAACCTCCTCGAAAAGAGGCAGGATAGTCTGCTAGGCCCAAGGGGATACTTAAACAATAGTGGGATAGGGCAGGGATCACTCTGCTCTTCAAAGGGACTCTTGTGGTGTTCATGGTGTTTATGTGACTTTAAGCCACCATTAAAAATCTTTGTCTCTCTGATCACTTGCCTGCATTTACTATGACCTTCTCCCTAATGTCTATTCATCTGTCCAAACACCAAAAGCTCCTCAAGGTTGGAACTGTTTTTCTTCAAGGGCTGGTATGACATTAATTTTTCCCATTAACAAACAGTTATGCTATTCCACATCTTTATTCACCTCTGTTTCCTGTTTTATACTATAAAATAAGCTGGGAGGCAGGAAGGGGAAAGGACAGAGATCACCTCTTGTTCTTACAAACTCCCTTAATATAGATTCTGCCTCCTAGTTTGTAAGAAGAATCTTTAAGTGTTGGACCAGATGATTCCAAAGGAGATATTTGCCTTAAAGGCTTGCAAGTTTATAGTGAAGTTTCTACAGCCAGTGTAAACTGGGTGTTGCAGTCCCTTAGCTCCACTGACTTTGCATGAACTGGGCCAGACAGCTGTGCACCTTTGTAAGTCCAGCACTGTGTAGCCCCATGTTCCTCTATCTCTTGCCACTTTAATGAGTGATGATGAACAAAAGGCTAATTGTGGTTTCAAGGTAAGTTATAACAAAAAACAGCAGTGAGTCCATCTCATAGTTTGTTTCTTCCCTGGTATTACTTCACTGCAATTTATGAAATGACACCAGCAGTTTCTCCTATTCTCTGCATTGGAAGACAAAGTTTACCCGACTCCTGGATGAATATGCCATGGAGATGATCTTCCTAGTGCCTGAAGGCAGCAAGGTCTGTGACAAAGGAGGCTGAGCTCTTCCTAGGAGGGTGAAAGGAGTTGCATGGGGAATTGAGATGGTAGCCTTGCGGGAGAAAGGAAAACCCACTCCATTCATTTATACCTGGCATTTCTAATACCTACCAACTACTGCAGTGTCTGCAGTTTCCAGTCTTGAAATATGTATATAGAAATCTCTTGGGATTGCTTTGCCTCACTTCAGCTGTTTCGTAACGACATTCCAACCCCTCACCTTTCCCCAGGAGAAGATGGCAAGTGACTGTTCACCCAACCCATGTCACCTCAACAATGCAAATTTCCCTTTTTCATTTGTGTATGTTGAAGCATGGCCATGAACTTTTGGTGATGCTGCTATGTCAAAGTTGTCCATGAAGGCAGTCCCAAAAGAGGAATTAATATTGATGTCTGACCTTAAAGTTTGAGTGTTTCTTCTTTTTTTCTGCATTTCATCTGGCTAAAAGGATGGTCCTGAGAAGCCTTCCCCTGAATACAACCCGAAGGCACATCAGACAGGGTTTGATCAATTTGCCCTGGTGTATCCAGAGGGTAGTCATCAATTGCTCAAAGTCCAGATGGAGAGCAGTGACAAGTGGTGTCCCTCAGGGGTCCGTACTGGGGCCTGTCCTGTTTAACATTTTTATCAATGACATAGACAGCAGGATCGAGTGCACCATCAGCAAGTTCACAGATGACACCAAGCTG
>JANHGN010001331.1:0-18337 GCA_024605025.1 Megaceryle maxima | reverse complement strand
GTGGTGGAGCACTGGAACAGGTTGCCCAGGGAGGTGGTTGAGGCCCCATCCCTGTAGACATTCAAGGTGGGGCTTGACAGAGCTCTGAGCAACCTGTTCTGGTTGAGAATGTCCCTGCTCTCAGCAGGGGGGTTGGACTAGATGACCTCTAGAGGTCCCTTCCAACACAGACATTTCTATGTTTCTATATTCGCTTTCTCATAATCTTCAGTCTTCAACTTCTGCTCTCTCTTGGACTAAGTTCTTTGTCAGGCTTTACCCAGTGTTTAATTTCTTCCATTTCAGACATGCAAGCCCTGAATAGTTGATGCTGCTTACTTTGAGTTTCACATGATTGTGAAATGCTGAGATCAATAGCATTAAACTAGCTTACAGTTGGTGTTATGTAGGGATGATTCATATCCAGTGAGTCACAATGAAATGTCTCATGCTATAAGTAGCTGGCCATTGAAGAGCTATTCTGCTTGTGCCCTCCGCCTAACTAAGAAGCAGAGCAGAGTCTGTGTGAACTTTTCAAAGGGCCTTTAATCAGCAGGTTTTTTTTTTTTTTTTTTTTTTTTAATGGTTAGAGGCAGTACACAGGCAACTCTAGTATTGCTTGGGACATCTGAGTCATTTTAAGTTCTGTACAAAGATGGCAGAAAAAGCTTCTGATATTTTGATACAAAACACCTATTTCAAGATGAGTACAATTTCTTTCTTTTTGGCACCTCTGCATCCTGCTGCTGGGGGATTACAAGGTTCAAAACAAAACCAGTCTGCACAGCATAAGACCATGCTATTTGGCAGCTGAACTGGATATCATGCTTCTATGCCAGTCCATGGATCAGCAAACAATCTCGACCATGAAAATACTGCATTTTCTCAGTGGCCATCTCAAAGTATGGAGCAAACACCCTTGGGAACGACAAACTACCTACAACCTCCCCACCTTCCACTCCATGGCCTATCCTGATTCATTAGAAGCACAAAGCACTACCCAGGTGCAGGTAACAAAACTAAACACCCTTTCAGAAAGAATGCACTTCAGTGCACAGACATCTCCCTTGTGGAGAGGAAAAAGAACAAACAACAGATGTTAGTCATGTTGCTTAGCACACTACTGGAGGGCATTCAAATATACTGTGACTAGCATGCTATAAGGACTTATATGGAATAGTTTTGGTTACACACAATGAACTGCTAATTCCTTCAGAGCACCCAAGGCAAGAAATTTAATGAGAGTTTAATGTCATGCTGATAAATGTCCACTTATGAAGAAGAAACATGGATCTCATGGTTTGGGAAAGAAATTATGGAAAAAGGACAGTCATTCTGGAATTAGACTACAATAAATGTTTCCATTTTAAATCTAACTTTTCTCCTTTTCTTCACCACAAAAAAAGCCTTCAGACACACAAAGAGCAGTGGTACATTAGTGCCTTAATGTGAGGTAGAATTTTTCTAGAGCTAAGGTGTATTTTTCAGTAAAACTCTGAAGCAAATCAAAAAGGACAGTTGTGTTGCACTAGGCCAAACACAATAATCTGCATACCTTCTGGAGGATGCTTTTTTGTTTTCATAAAATTAAATTCCTGGACTTTTTTCCTTGAAAAAATGCAGTTAAAATACAATCCAATAATCTGAGAGGCTTGAGGAGATGGAAGTAACATTTTGCTTCAGCACTGATGGATTTCTCAAGATTTCTGGTCAAAGCCCTTGCTCAGAGATGATCAATTCCTCCTAAATCTGTAAAAGCTGAAAGGTTGTCCTTGGCCTACTGCCTTCCACCGTCTCTTGCCATCTACACAAGCCCATTGCAGGCTCACACAGCTGCTCAAGTGCAGCTGCATTCATTTCTATACAACTCCTGCTCCTCAAAGGAGGGGGACCTTGATCCTGAGAACAAGACAAGACAGCAGCTCTCTCTTACCTGCACTGGGAAGGACTCCTTGCTACCATGCAGCAACTTTGGTAGCATGAGATAATGGTACCTTTCACGAACAGAAAATTTTGTCCCTGATATTGCTGAGAAACACTGGGCAAGGCCTCTCTTGCAAAACCTTTGTCATCATCTGTAAAAAGACTACTTTACAGCTCACTTCAACTTCTCTGAAAGAGAAATTAAGGATTTGTTCTTAATGCTGACATGAAGTTGAGGGCGTAAGCCTATAGTCTGAGAAAATATTACAACTCAAAAGTTTTTTGTAAGCAAAAGAGAATAGTAAAATGCAATACACAAATAATAGAAACCTAGGGAACTCGCAGCTGAAGCTGTACCCAAAAGCACCCTAATCCTGTTCTACAAATGCAAAGACATGCTGTGGGTTAAGGGCCTAGATTCCTGTGAGACAGGAATACAGCTAATTTAGTGTGCTTTGGGAGAAAGGTTAAGATGTTTCCAACCACGAGATTCTTCTGCTCTCTCTGGGGGTGGAGACTCGCTGAGCTGGCATGCCAAATGGCTGAAGGAGGGAGTCTTGTGAAAGTAAGATAGTCTTGTTTCAGCTAAACCAACAAAAGCAGACAGCTGTGACATAGGATTTTGAAGGCTATAGTGTCCAAGCAAAGACTTTTGCCTAATTAATACCAAAATCACACTCTCCACCTAAATCATGCTAGATGTCATCCAGTAGGCAGGGGCAGACAGGATCAGCATATATAGAATCATGAGGGGAATTCCTCTCTGGCTGTGGGAGGGGAGAAGACTGAAAGTCTAGCAGAGATGGTTGATGGGCTGTACTCTTCTTCCTCCACCCAAGACAGGGATGACTTCTTGGTAAGAATTGCACCTTCAATATATGGTATACCTTTTTGCTAGCATTTCTATATTGCTATAGTGGAGGCTTGCATCTCCAACTTTGTTGGATGTTACCCAAGAATCACTAAGTTGAGCTTGGTTTTCCTTTTGCAGTTAGTGCAAAACTGCTCCAGTGCAAGCCCTTGGGCTCTGGCACGCAACACACTCTCACCCTTAATGTGACACATGCCAACATCTCCATCTCTCGGGAAAAAATGCTGACAAGTGACCATAGAGATGAAAAGGCCTCCACCAGTATCTTCATCCTGCATTCATTGCGTGTTTCAGAGGTGCATTAGCACTTCCCTTGCATTCACAGGGTGTGTATGTACAGGGCCACTTAAAAATTCTTGATCAAAAAATGGTCAGGCTGAAAAACAATTGCTCTCTCTGTTTCATTAAGTGTCCAATTCTTCCAGTTGCTGAAGATAAGTAGGGCTTTCAAAAGCATGTCACTGCTTCAACGGGGCCTAGACACCTGAAGTCTACATAAACCTCTTATAAAACCCATGAAGAATTTTTCTGAATCTTGAGCTGTCTTTAGGCTCACAACATCTTGAAAACCTTCCTGCCCTATGAATGACAGGGGTGCTTACCTGCCTTTAACTTGGAAACACATGAGTTAACTGACCTTTTCTGAGAGTCTTGGATGGAAAGGCAACTTGTTTCAGACACACATTTTGTATGCCAAATGCTTGCTTCTGTTATTCCTACATTTTGGGGGCCCAAGCTCCGCTGTGGAGTATCAGACAACCTCATCATCAGACTTTTAGCTGAAAATAGATAGATGTAAGATAAGTTTCTGTGGGGCTCTCTTCATAGCCATAGAGACAGTCATTTGGGAATACACACCATCCATCAGGAAATTAGAGCACTTGCCTAAAAAAGAGAAAAGTCTGTAGTGACAAAAAACTTTCTGGCATCTATTGCAGATACACATGAAATGAAGCCAAAATAACAGTATGCTCAGTTGCACATTTTCAATAATCTTCAGGCAAGAGAAAAGAAAAAGAAAGACAATCCTTCTTTACAAGGTGGAAGAAGACAATTAGATAGTATGAAAATGAGAATTGTGTTTTGAGAATCAAAAGCAGTTCAAATGATGTGTTTGCAAAGTGTACCTTGAATCTGAATTTCTTGGACTACCAGTGTTTGGTTTTGGTTTGTTTAGTTTTATTCACCTCCCACATCCCTGAGTGACAATGCCTGCTGAAACCATAGCAAGTGCATGCAACTGTTGCTTTACTGTTCTGTTTATCTAAATATACACTGCACTTGACACAAACAGAGCAACTCCAAAAACCAGAGTGATTTGAACCCAGCAGTGATGGTTACAGGTGAGGCAGCTGCATGCAGTGTGTGGAGGAAGCAGAGAAACAGCTTCTTGTATCAGAGGAGCTCTGAGGCCAGTGGGAAAGCCCCAGACCCAGCCTCTCAAACGATGGGCACTGGCACTGTTGCATAGCTGGAGCCAGTAAACCACCAATGCAGCATGAAGAAAGAGAGGACTGTGCATTGCCCAGGGCTGCTTTTTAATTCTAATTGCTTTTGTGTTTGCATCGTTTGAGCTGTGACATTTCTTTGCATGGAAAAGCAGAAACTAGGGGTGGCCTATATATGGGATTTATGCATTTGTGTGCAGAGACTGCATAGGAGTTTAGTGGACCTGCCTCTTCAAGATGTGCCATACACACATGCAGGTACAAGCACACTTCACGATTTGAATCTGAGCATCCCAACCAATACTTGGTTGCAGGATTTAATCCCAAGGGGAAGCACAAGCATACAGAACAGAAAAACCAGGAAACAGAGGTACAAGCAGACCTGTTCCAAGTTACTGCCAATGACTACAAAAGCATGGTGCTGTGAAGACCCATGCAAGACCACAATAGCAAGGTCAGTAGGGGTCAAAAGGAGTGCGTAGGACCTCTTCCAGAAACACCTCTGCACCTTCATTCTTCTCCGATATTCCCTCCATTTCTGCCTGCCTGGCACTTATCATAGACTGAACCTGGGCAAAAGGAAAGGGAAAAGGGTCATTTGGGAGCCTACTTCCTTACCCCTGGTGCACAGAACTACCCTTGCCACTCCTCTGCAGGTTCTGAATTCAGTACGGCATGAACCCAGCAGCCAACTACAAAGGTGGTGCTTCCCCTGACCGACTAGAGGGCAGTGAAGGAAGAAACTTTCTCTATCTGCTCTTTTTTTCTCTTAACCTCCTCCTTTCCCCACAGAGCTCCTCACACTTCTAATACACTCCCAAACTATCACCTAATTCCACTGACTTTGAATTTTCTGTGTTTTAATGCCCTGTAGGATCAGCAGAGACAACTCTCCTGAATAAGGAGCTGGGGAAGGGTGACAGGCCCTATGTCTGTCCCTGAGCTTCCCTCACATTTTAGATAATAGTCCTTCAGGGCTCATCCACCTCATTTTCCCCTACGCCCAGTTCTTCCATACACTCACCCTCCCATACCTCTTCTCCCTCTGTAAAAGGAGTACACGTGGTCCCTTGCACTCTGGGCATTCTGCTCCTGCCTTGTGCTTTTCCTCCTCCCAAGAGAGTAGACATATAATGAGAGAAATAGTCTTGAATTGACCATGTTTATGGTGTGCTCAGCAAAGCTGGCTTTCTGCTGTGGCTCTGACAGTCCCCACTGAGCTCCAGCAAGACACCATACCTGCAGCAACATAAACTCCAAGGGGTCATCAGGTTTCTGGTAGATGAGTTTTTCTGTGATCTCCTGAGACAGAGACAGACAGAAAGAAAAAAATATTGATCCTTGGGTAGATGGGTGACTGCAGTTTCTGCTCTAACACGAGCTGCATTTTAAAAAGCAAGTATCTCTTTCAATCCTCAAAGATAATCAAGAGTCTTTTTCTACTGCTTAAGTTGATGCTTAAGAAAGCACAGGACAAGGAGGGGTCTGGGGAAAGTATAATTGGGTTCAAGCAAACTTTAGGCCAGCTTCTCAAGTAAGCCTCTGGAGGGAGAAGGGAAAGAGACATTTCACCTGAAATATCTGCAGTATATGATGTTTCTCCATGTACTTAATGGAGACTTCAAAGGGGTCTTCATACACCATTGGCTGCTCCAGTATTTCACGTGTAGTCTCTGTCAGCTTTTCTACAGTTGCTGATGACCCAGCCTCAGGTGTTTTACAGCCAGCCTGTGTGGAGTCAGACACATACATCTTGACTTTGAAATCTGGTAGTTCACCCAGGGGATCTCATATGAGTTTTCCCTGGATGTGTGAAACTCAACAAGAGGTAACTGGTCCTCAACCTCAGGTAAGTGATTCAGTGACGGTGGGGATGCAACTCTAGGCGTCTGGTCCTCAGATGGTTCAGCAGCTGGTGGTATGCTGGATTCCTCCACTTCAGATTCCGAATGATCATTTGGCTCTTGCTAAAATATGTAACAATTAAAGAACAAAGAATATTTTCAACATGTAGCCCAGCAGACCAGATACATCACAATACTGCATCTTTCTGCACATACACTGCAGTCCCTCCTAGAGCATGCAGTAACAGGCTTTAATGTCTGTGAATGTTCCCATCCACACCTTCTGCCCATGAGCCCAGGAATTCCATTTAAGCCCAGGCTCAAGCCTTCAGACCTAGTCTGAGCTATGCAGTAGGTATACCTTGTGCATGATCCTCACTTACTGACTAGTTTTCCTAAGGGGAGTCTAAGTATATATTGTAGGTCATTTTTTCTCTGGATGGAAGACCCTCAGATTGATCCTGGACATGACTCCCCCACCTTGTTGGGGACTGCTGGTGAGCCCTCTTACCAGCACCCTGCCCAAGTGCTGTATGCTTGTTCCCTGTTGGTTAAGGGCACTCTCCTGTCTGTGCTGTGCTTGTTCTCAGCTCCTGGCTTGTCTTCCTGCCTGGCAAAGCCCTGGTCTTGCTCCCCAATAGCAAGCAGCTGAAATGTGGGTAGGCTTCACCCATCCCCCTTGAGCAGCCAGCTGGCTGTGGACTATGCTGTATCCATGCCCCACACTCCCATTCCTAGTCCTGCAACTCAGTTCCAGGGGGGTCCTGTCCCGTTTCTCCCCCTCATCCCCAAATTGCCTGGGTTTTGGGGTTCCCAGTTGCAGCTGTGCTGCCTGATGCGAGGTTCGGGGCCGGGGTGGGGGGAAGGCCGTTGGGGGAGCAGGACGCACACCCGTCCCCGTAACTGGGGAGGGGTGGGTTGTACCTGGGGCAGGACGCTTCGGGGTGGGGGAGGGGGGAGAATGGGGACGGACGGGACACAGAACGCCACGGGGATAGGGGACCTGGAGGCGCAGGAGGCCGAGATGGGGCGCCCGGGGACAGCACAGGTTGAGACACCCAGAGAAAGCACCCCTGGGGCTGGGTGTACGCGGGGGAAGAGATGCCCAAACCCGGGCCGGAGCCACCGCCCTCCCTCACCAGTCCCCGAGTCACCATGGCAGGGCAGGGTTGCGCTTCGCCTCGCCCCGGCGCCGGCTTTTTCTACCGTTCGTCGCTCGCCGTAGGCGGGAGAGGAGGTGGAAGACGCCGGGGAGGTTGCCAGGGAAACCGCCTCCCGCGTCAGCTGCCGCCGGTGTCGTGTGGGCAGCGAGGGCCGCACCGCCATCATGGGTTAGGGCGGAAGCGCCGGGCGTGGGGAAAGGCGCTCCCCCTGCCCGTGCTCCTGGGGGCCGCCCTTCTGCCTGCGCTATTTCCCTTCCCGCAGCAGCTAGAGAGGTGCTCTTGGTGCTCTTGGTCAGCAAGCAGCCAGCCCCTCTCTGTGGAGGCCTCCGGCTGCCTGTGGCCTGGTGGAAGGGAGGGGTCCCTTGGCAAAGGGAGTGGCCTGGGGGTCGCCCGTCGCCCAGCCTGCCTCTTTTTTTGCAGGGAGCTGGGTCACTTCACTGCGAGTTCGGTGGCCTTTCAGCCTTACCACGCTCCTATCGAGGATGCAGGAAAGCCCAGGGTAGCCATTTGCTGTTGTTGGCCTTGTTATTAAGTACATGGTGGCGATGAGGCCAGGAGAAAGGCAGAGACAAGCTGTATCTGGAGGGTCAGATGGAAAAGGACAAGTCAAATAGCTTGTAAAGAGACACGGGGAAGCAAGAAGTAGGGTAGGAGACCATTGAGAGAAATATTTACATGCACGTTCATGTGAGAGATACTTTCTCCTTGGATTTACACAGATCTTGACGGTTGTTGTGTTGCATGATGAACTTCATCAGAAAAAGCAAATAAACAGCTTGCCAGTTTCCCCCAAAGAGGAGATGAAAGGAATAAAGATAAAAGCTGTGCCGGGTTACCACAGTAACCAGCTTCTGAAATACTCTGGTTCACACTCCAGTGTGACAAGAACTAGGATTGAAACATGAGTGGCTGAAACTGCCATGGGGATTGATGGGGGGTGAGAGGGAGGGAGATACAGGACTTCAAAACCTGTGCTAAACTAACAGATGTCACTTCCATTCAGAGTAGCTCAGTTTGTATGTGTTTTTCAGGCTACACTGTTGACCTTTTAGGGAAGCACCTTCCCTGCTGCTCCAGTTCTGGGTTCCTGACAGTGTTGTCCATATCCTTGGCCATGCTCACCACTCAGATCATCTTGCACTGCTGTACTGCTGTTTGTACTCATGGGATTCCAGGTCCTCTGAGCCTATCTTGCCTATCCCACTTTCCCACGTGACTGCAACGGTTCTGACAGCATGGGACTGCTGGCTTTGTGGTTGTGGGCTTTTTTTGGTCTGTGTTCACTTGGAAAGATCTTGGAAGATGCTGAGTCAAATCTGTAAAATTGTCGAAGGGTCTTAGGCAGTTGGTAGAGTGGACTCTCAGAAAGATTTCAGGATCTGTCTTCAACCTCCAGTGATAATCCCATCATCACATGATGGGAAAGGGTACGGTGTACTGCCTGGTGCTCAGGATTGTCAGTCTTTGATTTGTTGACCCTGACATATTTCCTCTTGGAGCTGTGGACCAATGAAGCCAACTTAAGTTTGTAGGCTTAAGTTTGTAGGCAGAATATTCACTGGTTTGCCTGAGGATCTGAATGGAGGGTCTGAAAGGAAAGCTGCAAACTGTTACAGCCCTGCCATACTTCAGGGGTGCAGTGTTTGCTCTAGTAACTGCAGCTACAGTTTTAACTGAAGTAGGCATCTGCTTGCAGGGTTATTTTTTGGGGGGTGGGGAGGGGGTGAGGTGGGAGGATGTTGTGTGCTGAGCCATCCCAGTGCTGTTTTCTCCACAGCATGAGTCCCTGCAGAGCTTCTCCCATGGGTCTCTCCTCTCCATCCTTTACTGGACGGGACTAAGCAGCTCTCAGCTGCCTGCTGGCTTCAAATAGCATCCTGCTGGGGGTGAGTCTCAAGCCCCATGTCTTCCTTTCATCCGTGTCTCATTGGTAAACAGCACATCTCTCCCATTTCCGACCCCACTGCTTACTGCAGGGATTAGGCTGCTGGGGCTGGAAAGCTAAGGTTTTCTACAAGGGAAGTAAGATGAACGACTCCATTAAATAAACATCACTGCTCTGTTTATTCTTTCAAAAGAACAGATTACAAAAAGCAGAAGATGCATTTTAAATGCATTAAAAATTCTGAGCAAAATAACGCCTTAAATACGATGCTCATGTAACATAAATCACACGGCTTTTTCTATCCAGGCACATGGAAAGCAAAAACGTATTATTATATCATTATTTGTATGGCACCATATGCTAAGTCTGGAACTTAAAGACTTTGAAATAAATAAGAAAACACCAGCTGCAGATCAGCAACATGCTCCTTTATTGGGAGCCACTGTGTAACTGTGGCTATCATTCCTGCTGTTAAGTTAAAACTTAAATAAATTGTCAGAGAAATAAGATAGCCATTAGAGATTCAGTGTCTGTCTCCTGGGGACACTTTTTCTAACAGCTGTAACAAAGATCTGCTGCTGGTTTTGTCCTATCTATGTAGTAACTCATTGCATTTGTCCCTGCAGTATCACACAGTTGTTTGGTAGAGATGGTTGAACTATTCACTATAAATAATGTTGGTTAACAATGCGGCCCCTTTTGGGTTAATAAATTATGCTCATACTGCTCCTGAGCCTCTTTGATTGGTTTCTTGCAAGTCTGCAGTGAAGAGTTGGAACAAATCACTTTCCACAGTCTGTTTACTTTGAATATTTTTTCTTATTTTATTGAGCTGTAAATATATATATATAAAATAGCCAAATTCTGAAAATGCCCATCTTAATCTCTTGTCACCTCATCCGATACTTAAAATTCATAATGAGAGGCATGAGATGAAGCACATCAGAAAATTAAACATCAGTGCTTAAAAGGGGCAGAGGGCCTCGGTCTGCACCAGGCTGGGGAATTTGTCCCTCTCCTTTGGGCTGGAGCTGCTGTCAGGGCTCAGGCTTTCTCCCAGACTGAAGCTGCTGGCCAAAGTGGTGAGCTCACCTGCTACATGATCCGTGAGGCTGCTTCAGCCCAGCTGATACCTGAGGCCATGGCCTTGTGCTTCCCTGCACTCTGTGACTCCAAGACCCTGTGGTTTTGCACAGTTGCAGCTAGATGTAGTTAAAGCCTTCCTGAGGTTTGGTGAGCAAAAAGCAGCTTTGTGGCCCAGAGCTGTGATCAAAAACCACAGACTACGAGGAATAGGCTGGGGTCTTTGGAGAAGCATCTCTGCTCATCTACGTGCCAACCTGTGACTGGGTGGCTTGTGTCGTTGCCCTGCATGTTGGTTCCTTACTTGTATGGTGGGGTATTGCTCTGCCCTCTGTTCAGAGGGGTTTTGAGAAAGTAACTGCATTGCAGGCTGGGAGGGGAGCAGGTGTAAGTGCAACAGAGCAGTGGGGAAAATGCTGTCTCCTGCATAAGCCGAGCTAGAGAGGGCTGGGATGTGAGTGGAAGAGAGGCAGGCTGAGGCTGCTGACTTGCGGCCAGACTACTTCTTACACCAGCAGCCTTTGATTTGGGCCCGCTTCCAAGAGCAACGTTTAGGAGTAGCCTGCACTAAGGTGCCTGATTTTGTACAGGCAGCTCTGAGAGTTTGTGTGCAGAGACCCAGTCCATGCTGGCAAAACCAGGTCTTCTCCCAGCGCTCTTGCTAGGGCTCTGCCCACATTTCCCAGCAGAGAGCAGCAGAGCCTCGTCGCTGCTCGCAGGGACTGCGAGTGCATCCTCCAAGACCTTCTTGCAGTGCTTGCCTCCACAAAGCACAGCAGTAAACCTTCACTGAGCTTGCAGGCACATCTCAGACCTGTCAAGAGCATTGGTGTGGGCAAACAGAAAACTCGTGCTCACAATCCCGAAGATTTAGAGCTTTTCCTGAAAACTGAGGTGTTCGTGGAGAGAAGAGAGACCTTTCTTGAGGGGATGTTCTCCAGCTTGACATCATGCTCAGTGCCAAAGAGGAGTGCCTCAAGTATGTCTCCAAAAAGTGGGGAGATACTAGAGGGAAAGGATGTTCTGTTCTGACTGAAGTGTACAGTGGTCCTTCATCCCATCTCTCTTGCCTGAAGGGAGAGTCCAGGCATGGTGGTCACCTGGCAGAGTGGTGCCTGTTGAGGATGCCTGTGATGACAGCAGACGGGCAACGGGAAGACACAGGTTTGCTTCTTCACTCCACCCTGCAAACGGTGCTTTAAGGCTGTGCTCACCTCTGCTGTGAACCCATCTTTTGCCATGGGAGAGAGAGGCAAGCATGGTATGGGACAGGCTTTTGGAAGGCAAATGTATGACACAGTGGCAGCACAATCTTGGATAACCTTGTCAACAGGTCCCTCCTGAAGGGGCTGTAATCCGGGACAGTTGTGAGTGGCTTTCTGTATTCCTTGTGGCCAGAGTGACCCCTCTGTCCTGGCTTCCCAACACCCCTTCATTTGGCCTGTATGCCAAGCTAATTTAAAATGTGATACGAACCACCTCAGCCCTGGGGTCACTGAGCTGGTCTCCACAGCCTCCTGCCACTCATGCTAGGTAGAATTTGTCCTTCTTTATTGATGCAAATGATGCTTCGTCCCTGAAATGTAGCTATACATGGGAAAGGTGCAATTAGCTGCTGCAAGGAGACGGGCCCGTCTGCCTTGCCTTGTTTAACAGAGGCTTTAATTAAAGACCCCCTGATGCTAGAAAGCCACATTAATTATTCATCTGAAAACATTTACATAGAGTCCCCCGTTTCCCTTCTTCAATAAATTATCAACTTCACGTCTCCATAATTCATCGAAATGACTAAAAATACATTGTCTCAGCCTCTATCACCTCCCTCCTCACTCTGGCTTTGTCTATTCCAACTGTGATGATTTCAGTATCTTAATGTGAAGGTCTTCTGCTGCTTTTAAGTAAAATGAGGGGATGGAGGAAAAGGGGGAGGGAGAGGAAAAGATTTGTCCCTGCATGGGAGTCATGGAGATGTAAGTAATTTTTCTCTTTTTTTTTTTCCTGTACAACTGTCATGATCCTGGGGTTTAAAGAAGCTCATTGACTATTTCTAATGAGGAAAAATCCAGTGAAGGCAGGAGAAAAGACATTTCCAGGGGCAAAAGAGGCCTGAAGTTTAAGCAATTTCTATTCTCAGCTGCAGATATCCTGTGTGACCCAGAGACCAGCAGTTAATCTCCCTGGATCTACTCTATACCCCACCTGTAGACCAGCAGTTCCTTATCTGCCAGGTAGAGGGATGATGCTTTACTAATTAGAAGTTGTTCCAATTTAGGTGTTTTAAAGAGGAAAAAAGCATACAAGCTTAGGCAGAGGGAGAAGTTCTGTAACGGTTCACAACAAAGTTGTCACTGCAGGCACAATTGAGGGAAAACTCACTGCAAATAGTTTTCTCCAACACATTTCACTTCGTGATAAAGTGAACTGTCACATGAGAGAAGAAAAAAACAGTCGTCTGAGGGCTTGTTTACATGGAGAGTTAAGACAAATTAGTGTGAGGTGTGAGTTAATGCACACAAGTCGAAGTGCATTAAACCTCTGTGTTTGTGCCCTGATACAGAAAGAAAATGGCCTCATTTCACTGTGGTGACAATTAAACAAAAGCAAAGCAAAGTCACTTTATCCTCAAATGTCCACACAGGGCTCAACATGCTTTAATTCATGTGCCTTCATTTCATATCTTTGGTTAATTTAACTTAACTTACATGAATGTCTTAACCTGCAGGGCTTGGACAAGTGTGTTCTCCACCTGACTGAATAACTAGTGTTCTCTGCAGAATCAGGAGTGGTCTGGTGCCTACAGAATGAGACCCAGTGTGCTTTCCTGGGAGCAGGAGTCAGTGGCTAGGAAGGGGTGAGCTTCTACAATAGTGGGTGGAAGAGGGCAAGATGAACACTAGCAAGTTTCTTGGGATGTGGTCAAAGAGGGCATTAGAGAATGAACCAGAAAAACAGAGCACTGACTCCAGAGGAGTTTGCACACTGAGCTGTAATGGGATGGGTTCAGAATTGTCAGAAGAAAATAAAGAGGCATTGGAATAGTCTGCCCAGGGAGGTGATGGAGTCACCATCTTTGGAGGTGTTTAAGAGCTAGGTAGATGTGCTTAGGGGCATAGTTTAGTGGTTTTGACAGGGCTAGGAATAAGGTTGGACTTGATGATCTTGAAGGTCTTTTCCAGATGAAACTATTCTATGATTCTATCATTCTAAGAGATTTAATTGTTTGGACCTGAGCACATACAGTGTCTGGGTCTAAGACTAAAAATGGGGATGAACTGATTACAAAGTGAGTGATACATTTATCTGAAGCATTACTCTGTTGACTTACGTGGTTCTTTTCCCTTCCCTTTCCCTTGTTGCTGTTTCAGATGGACCATCTTGGCTCAGCAGTGAATAAATAATGTGTTGACAAAACCCTTGTCCAGCCTTGAGTTAGTGCCTAAATCTTGGGCACTGCCCTCTTGGAGCTGAGAGACTAGAAATTCTTCCCACATCCAATTCCTGGAAGACCATCCACTGAGATCTTTTTAGATATTAAGATGATAACTCTGGTTCAAGCTTTTTCTCACAAATTGGTGGAGGCTGGAGCTCCAGGGCATGGGAGGGAAGTACAGCTATACTCTGCTCTTCACCAAATACATGTCCTTAAAAGGTGTGAACAATTCTACAGTCCTTACTGTAGAACTAATGTAATGGAGAGGAATGTGTGTAGGGACATATAAAATACACATGTGAAATTTAAATACATAGGTGCTGTATCCTGGCATAGAAGACCGAGAGGGAGAAATAGGATTCCCAGCTGGATGAGATGCTGGCTTTTCAGAGGCTGACTTTTGGAAATCGGTCATTGTTTGGAAGATCTCATCTGCTTCACCAGGAATGGCATGAAGTAGTGCACTAATTTGGTAGCCCCAGCCCAGCTTTTGAATTAGAAGTAGATTTTAGCTTGGTGTACTGTGTACCTCTGGGCATAACTTCTTCCCACTGACCTTTTTCTTGGAGACTGGATTTACCATTTCATAGGTTATGCTGGAAAATAACACCTACAGACATCATTCTGCCTCTCAGGATATCTCTGGAAGTTGTTATGTAGCACTGAACTCAAAGCTTTCTAGCATTCATATGGAATCAGATACTTAGGATAAAATTTACTAAGATATGTATTTATTGCTTACCAATTAAACAATAGTTCCATCTCTGTTATTAAAGGATCTGAATTAACTTCTGGGTGTAAGAGAAACACATTTTTGTAGGCATTAGGAAAAAGCTCCCATCCTTCTCTTCCATCTAAGAAAATTGGGTTAAAATTTTCTGCAGTGAAGTTTTTAGTACTTTATACTGTCTACGGAGACCCCTTAAAAATTGTCTGGGCTGTGGCTTCCATCCAAATTTAGATAAGTGTCAGTCTTTAGATACCTCACTCACAGTCCAGTGTTTACTGTTAAACTTGTATTGGCCTTAACCTGCTTTGAAGTAATAATTGGTGCTGTGTCTCCCAGGGGACAGGACAATGTGTAATTGGCTTAAACAGAAAGAAGGTCTGCTTGGACCTTAAGAAGCCTTTGCTAATGGTACAGCAATAAAGCACAGGAATAAGTGGCCTGTTGCCTGCAGAGGAGTTTGGATGAACACGCTGAAATTACCTTGTCTTCTCCTGGAAGGAAAGCAGACATCATTCTTTGCGGTTTCTTTCAACGTTATTTTCTATGATTCTGCATATGCCCACAAAGCTTTCTTGCCAAAAGTGTCAGTAGCAGCATTTTCATTACCACTGCATTGCCATTGAAAATGCTACCCCATCAGAGCTCCAAAGGAAGAACAGGCTGAAATAGCAGAATGCCAATGAGAGCATCCTTTCTTTCCAAGCTGGCAGGAGCAAGCCCATTTTGGAAGGTGATGTACATCTCCCATAACCCATACTCCAGCTTTCCTGGTTGAGCCAAACTGTCTTCCCAACTTGTCAAATGGGAGAAGTGTTACCACTGTAATTAGAAACATTAAAGCAATCAAAATGAACATACAAGCATAATTAAGGCACTATTGGTTTATGTCCCCTGCAGGCATTCTTTTAGAATAAATGACTTTTTGATTTAATTTAAGCCTCTTCCAAAATATCACTAAAGCAAAGAGGGAAAACAATTTCTATTCATATATACGTCAGTAAGACTACTTAGTTTTCAATCTCATAACCTAGTTTACACTGGTAAAATTTCCCCACACAGGCAAAATCTACAGGGTATTGCTGAATAAAGAGTGTAGCTTTAAAAGAATAAGTTGGATCTGGGTAACCCGAATTAGAGGAGCAAGAGAGACTTCCCTGGATCCTCATCAAGCCCTTCATGAAAGAGGAATCAGCTCTTCTGTGCCAGTGTCAGACATGGTTTTATGAAAGTGCCTTTTTTTTCTTGCAAAGGTACACAATGATTAACAAGGCTGGAAGAGTGTTTTCCAACCTGGGTAGGTGGAAAAGGGGGAGATGAAGATCAGAAGCATCTACTGAGCATTGAGGAGCAGCAACTCTTCCATCCCTCTGTAAGACAGGAGTAGGGGTGCAGTATGGAAGAGGGTGAGCCTCCCTCATAAAGCTCACTGGGTTAAGCCTTGGAGAAGTAGACATTCAGCTCTTTCTGGGGCTGAGCTGTCTATAAAAAGTAGCCAGGCTGTCTGCCTTGGAAAGATGTGCTCAGTGCTGTGTGTGCATGTGTGGGAAGGGTGGTTTAGGTTGTGACAAAGCAGCATACCTGTTACCTGTTGGAAAAGTGCTGCTTCTTGGCTCCTTATTCTGTTAGAGGAATACTTTTTGCTTGTGAGCCTTGTAGTTGTGATGGACAATTAAGCCCAAGAAAAGATGATCAAAGTTACCCATGGGTCAAGGCAAAGTTGCCACACAGTGGTAAAGTAGTAAAGTAGTAGTAGTAAAGTAGGCCCAGTAGTAAAGAGTAGGTATATGTACATCCCAAACATGCATTTTTTCTGACCTGGCTGCCTTTGGCTCACAGGAAGGTTGATTGACTGGAAAAATGGCAAATGGACTTTATTTGAGGTGGATGTTAGCCTCCCAACTGTTGAGAAGTCATGGTATCTGATGAGTATTCCTGGTGGTCTGGGAAGAAACCTCAGATTTCACCATTTATACAGGGATTAAGGCTACGATATGCTCTCAAAAATGTCTTCCTCATGGCCAGTCTTCTCTGTTTTATTGAATTTAGGATCTTGGTTTTATCTTCTGATGATCCCACACAAACTCCCAATCCAACTTATATAGATGAGAAACATACAGAGACAGCTAATGGTGGTGCAGATAGGAGGACATGGCCACTTTCTTGGAGGACCTGCCTTTCTAACAGGGTTAACAAGGCACCTTTTAGTACTGTAGGATCACTGGCTCACTCAGGGCTATTCTAGACTCAGCTGTTTGCCCATGAGCCAGAAGAGTGACAGCTCCAGTGTTGGCATCTCTCACCACTGGTGCCTGAACTTACTCAGCTGCTGTCAACTCAAGGCTGAACTCATCACACGTGTTCCTTCATTCAGATAATACAGCAAGCAACAGGTACTGTTGGGTTGGCTTCCTGGTTCTAGTGCTGCCCTCACAGGTGAAAAATGCCATCTATCAGGATCTGAATGTCCTTATGATGGACAAATGAGAAGAGATGAGCACCCTAAGCCACACAATTAGATAACAGACACTGACTCAGTTTTCATTGTAGCTCTTTATGCTAAAAATGAGTCATGGTAAGAGTCAATGGGTGCACCATTCGTCCCCAGAAGTGACATCAAGAGGTTTGGGGATGCAAGGGTAATTTTTTGGCTCAGATTTGAGCATGCACATGAAGGTGAGAACAGTGGAGATCACATCTGCCTTTGCTGTCTCTCTAGCTCTGACTGGGATCTGCAGCCTTAAAGTGAGTGGAATGAGTAACTCCCTTATTCCAAAGCCTTGCCCTGCTAGTGAGGCTGCTGCTTCCCCTGGCTGACTGGCTTAGGGCTGCTGCAGTTCCTGGCCAAGGAAGGAAGCACAGGAGAACCCTTATGCTGGAGGATATCCTGCAGCACCTCTGCAGAGGAGCACAAACACTACTCCTCTACCTCACTTCTGTTTTTGTCCTCTGTCCCTTCTGAGTGTTGCCACAGCTGATGTGCCATCTGCACAGAACAGACTGATGTCTCTTTCCCTCACCCCACACCCTCTGTGGAGGCAAGGGTCTGGCAACTGGCTGTGACAGACTTGCAAAAGGACAAGGTGAACGTCACAGGCAGCACCAAGAAAATCTATCCAAAACCCTGCTCCATATGGGGAAGCACGGTTCCAGCTGTTCAGCCTTTGGAGTAAGCTGTCTCTGAAGCTGCTGCTACTCTGGCTTTAATACTGGGCAAGCACAGACCCATCAGAGCTGGTGAACGGGGGGAAAGCAGCAGGGGTAGCAGTATCACACTGGTACAAGGATCTCGTGATGCCATTGCTCCCCATGATTATGCTGTTAACAGCCAAGCAGGATGGAGTTTAATGAGCAAAGGTAGATGAGAAAAAGAAAACAACTGAGACAAATTATGTTTAAATGTGATGGCTCATTAAACAAAAGCTCTCTGCTATGTTTCTTTCCTTGGTAGCAACAAAAGGGACTATGGCCATATGTAAGGGACAATCCACTGGCAACAGAAAGGATTTATAGAAAGTAACAATTTAGGAGCTCCAAGTGAAGGGGTTCACAATGTCTTTGCATGAGACAGACAGCTCTTTTCAGCCCAAATCCTAGGAGCTTCTCACTGAATATCAAGGACCAGTCCCGCTTTCCTGCACATCTGAACTGCTGTCTCCAGTAAATGTTTTGGAACCCAGAAGTCAGTGCAGTGCAGGCCATGGGTCTCACAGGATCACAGAATGGTTTGGGTTGGATGGGACCTTTCAAGGTTATCTAGTCCAACCCCACTGCAGGGAGCAACTAGAGCAGGTTGCCCAGACCAACCTCACCTGGAATAGTTCCAGGGATGGGGCATCTACCACCTTGCTGGTCATCCTGGGCCAGGGTTTCACAACCCTCAATGTAAAAATTGTCTTCCTTCTCTCTAGTCTAAATCTCCCTCTCTTTGTTTCAAAGCATCACCCCTTGTCTTATCACAACAGGCCCTGCTAAAAAGCCTGT
>JANHGN010001330.1:7296-23240 GCA_024605025.1 Megaceryle maxima | reverse complement strand
CCCCCCAGGTTGTTTTGGTTTTTTTTTTATTTCCACAGGAGGAATAACTAAGGAAGCTACATTAACTATGCAATAAATCTGAATAGCTTTCTGTAATTAAAATAATCTATTTTAAATCCAAAAATGGAGGAATTAACTCATAGCACCACAACTGTATTGACAGGCTCCTGTCACCAGCCACAGATCTAGGAGAAATCAAAACATCTTTCCCCTAGAGCAGGCTCAGGTACCTCTTTCTCACCCTAGCTGGTATTTTACATTGTATCAGCTACTACAGATCACTTGGCCTGCTTAAAGAGCTGCTATACAATAAGGGTCTTGGAAACGTAGCCAGAAAATGTGTTCTTGGCATGCAGGAGAAAAACTGTCCTGTTTGTAATGATGCACCCAGCATCTCCTTAAAGCACTCCCAAATCACAGCATCACAGGATTTGGGGAGTTGGAAGGGCCCTCTGGAGATCAGCTGGTCCAACCACCCCTGCCCCATCAGGATCATCCAGAGCAGGGGGCCCAGGATCCCCACATCCAGGTGAGTTTGGGATCTCTCCAGAGAAGGAGACTTCACAACCTCTCTGGACAGCCTGGGCCAGCCTTTGACACCCTCACACCAAAGAAGTTTCTCCTCCTGTCCAGATGGAACCTCCTGAGTTCCAGTTTGCGCCCATTGCCCCTTGTCCTATCAGTATGAACCACTAAGAAGAGTCTTGAGCATCCTCTTGACTGACACCTTTTAGATACTCATAAGCATTTATATATGTATAAGCATTAACAGCACACATCCTCTTGCCATCTGGGGGCCCTTCAGCTCTTGCTCAGCATTGCTCAGCTCCCCTCTCAGGCTGCTCTTCTGCAGCTGCACAGCCCCAGGGCTCTCAGCCTGTCCTGGGCACAGGGATGCTCCAGCCCCTCAGCATCTGCCGAGAGGCTCTCCTGGACTCTTTCCCTGTCTCTCTTGAACTGGGGAGCCCAGAACTGGACACAACACTCCAGATGTGGCCTTTTTAGGGCAGAGTAGAGGGGGAGAAGAACCTCCCTCGACCCGTTGGCCACACTCTTCTGAATGCACCCAAACACCGAGATGTGCAGGGATGTTCTCCCGGGCCCAGGAGAGCAAGGCTGGGCACAGCCAAGGGGCTGGTGATTGCTGGTGGAGAAATAGCAGGTTCACAGCAGGAGTAGCAAAGCAACAGTCTGTCATCTTGGGGGCTGCCCTCACTCCTCTCTCACCTTCACCTGGTACACCATTTATCACATGCTAAGAAGAAGTGCTGTGGGATCCCTGTGCTACAATATCAGCAGAAACCACCGAGTAAATGATAACCCTAACAACCTACTTGTAATTCCCTTTGGACTCTCTCATAAATACCAGCTAGCCAGCATTGGTCTTTAAGAAGTATTTCTTCAGGGGAAAATTGCACCTCTGGTGAAGAGAATCCATCAGTCACTTCAATTCAGCAGGCCTGACCTTTGAAGCCACAAGCACTGTGCTTATCCTTCTCTAATCACCAAGTTTAGGAGCAGGTCCTTCAAAGTAATCTCAGATCCTTTCTTTTTTTTTTTTTTATTATTTTTAATTTACAAAGTAAGGAGTTTACTGCAAATATGCCTTTATAAAGATCATTAACACATTTAAAATTAAGCTCACATTCAATGACTTTGCTTGATAGGTTGTAATGGTCCTAGAATTTTTTTTTATGTGCTTGAAAATGTAGATAATTTTTTTTTCTCTTGATAAACCTCAGTAGGCAGCTAAGCATCACTCTGCTGCTCACTCACCCCCGCCAGTGAAATGGGGGAGAAAAATCAGAAGGATAAGAGTACGTAAACTCGTGGGTTGAAATAGTTTAAATTTTTATATATATATTATTTTTTAAGTAGGAATATAACAGAGGGAAAAGAAACACAACATAAAAAAAGATTAAAGGGATGCAAAAGAAAACAACTGCTAACCACTAACTGACCACTAGCCAAGCAACAGCAGCCCTGGCCAACTTTCACCCATGCCTCTCACTCCCAGTTTTATTGCTGAGCATGGTGTCATATGGTCTGGAATATCCCTTTGGTCAGCTGTGTTCAGCTGTCCCAGCTCTGTCCCCTCCAAATTCTTGTGCCCCCCCAGCCTGCTCGCTGGTGTGGGGAGCAGAAAAGGCCTTGGCTCTGTGTGAGCTCTGCTCAGCATGAGCCAAAACACCCATGTTATCAGTGATTCTCTCACAAACCCAAACCACAGCCCCATACAACATACTATGAAGAAATTTAACTCTATCTCAGACAAAACCAGTACAACTGCATCATTCCACCATCTCCTCTGGAAGTGGCAAATACCAAATGTGGCAGTACTGGGGGAAGAGCAAAGCCAGCCCCAGCCTGGACAAAAGGCATTCCAGAATGGAATAATGAGCTCCCAGTTTTGCTTGCCAACCTTTTCTTCAGCACAGCTGCCTGGTGCAAGGCTTGGACACAGCTCAGAGCAAGGTGGTAACAGGCAGCAAGATCAGGGGACTGAGCACAGTAAGGAATTGGTCTTCCATATGGTCATGATCAAACCTCAGTCTCTTTTCTCCAGTTTTCCCACTGGTAAAACAGGCTACTCTGCTACCTCCATACCAGCCACGGTGGACATGGAGTGACTGCTCTGGACACAACGTCACAGTACCAGGAACCTCAGCACTGCCGAGATCTTGTCCACCCCATCCCACTGTACAGGGAATGCTGAAAAAACAGCCTTGGTGCTGTGAGAGCCCTGCCCAGCAGCAGCCACATCACAGGGGTGTTATCAGCACCTTCCAGCTCTCAATGCAAAGCACAGCACTGGGAGGGCTGCTATGGGGAAAACTAACTGCAGCTCAGTCAGACCCAATACTGTCCTTACTTCTCCCTTCACATCCACATCCCAGTCCCTACCCAGCAAAACCAAAAACAACAACAAAGGTCTTTTCATTGCAAAAAGCTTCTGTGACTTGTAATTAACTAGCACAGCCTCCAGACTACAGCAACACCTCAGAAGTACTGAGCTGTACATGCAATCCTAAAAAATATACATAGAGACAAAACCACTGAATGATTTTGCTGCTGCAAAACCAAATCCTTAAAAGCTAAGGGAACACCATATTATGCAAAGGTAAATAAAAATATATAGACAGAAAATATGCTCAGTAAACATGTTACAAAATAGAATATATTTCTGACCACATGGAATTTTAGTGCCAACGGTTCCAACTCCCTTTAAAAAGCGTGTCAGAGGTTTTTTTCCCTAATTTTTTTCAGGGAGTAAATAGTTCATTTTGTGACTGTATTAGCTGTATGTTTTAGCACTTCCCCATGAGCTTCTACTATTCATTCTCTGGTTTCCACTACCACAACGAACAGCCAAACAATCAGAAATTATTTGTATACACTCTGCAGGGATTCAGCTTGTGATTATTGGAGCATCATTTTCTAGGAAAGTTTCCCTGCAAAGATCCCATGTGATTTGCACTAGGAAAAAAGTCCCTTCTACTGTTTATCAGTTACAGATTAAAAATGGAAATGCATGTGTAAAAAATAGAACATTAAAAGGGTCTTCTCTCTGAATTAAGCAAGAATAGAAGCAAGGATATGTTAGAAACTACAAGAAAAGGCATCTTGTACAATTAACACATGTATACCTATATTTTTACACATATACCACTTCAGATATACTGTTGCTAATAGAGCAGTAGAGTTTCCTTTCAGTCAAAGAGAGAGAAATCACAGTGTACGAGCAATCCCAGAAGGAACACCTCTAGTGGTTCCAAACATTTCACTTGCCTCTGGCATGAGATTCTGGATTAATGTCATATACGTGTCATAGAATCATTCAGGTTGGAAAAGACCCTTGGGATCATCAAGTCCAACCATTAACCCTACTCTACAAAGTTCACCCCTAGACCACGTCCCTCAACACCACATCTAAACGACCCTTAAACACATCCAGGGATGGTGACTCAACCCCCTCCCTGGGCAGCCTGTTCCAGTGTCTGACTATTCCTTCTGTGAAAATTTTTCCCTAATGTCCAGTTTAAACCTCCCCCGTTGCAGCTTGAATCCATTCCCTCTTCTTCTATCGCTAATTACCCTTGGGAGGAGACCAACACCAACCTCTCTACAATGTCCTTTCAGGTAGCTGTAGTTGTCAACATGAAACAACACAGGCTGTTTGCACATTCACATTACTCCTCCTTATGTTATCCTGGATGCCAGCTGACATTGCCTATACAGATCTATCAATATCATCAACCCAACGAGCACATTCCTCTGATATCTATCAGGTATTTGTTAATGGGACACAACCACCGAGTATGAACAAAGGGAAACTGAGGTAGTGATGGCTACGACTGAGATAGTGGCACAAAACAGACAAGGACTTAAGAGCACTGGTTGCATGCTGCTGATTGGAAGTGACATTATGTAAAGATGTACTCTGAATTAACAAACAGAGCTGCAGCTTGGTTTTTAAGATCCGATTAGTTAATAAGACAGAGATATTCACAGAATCACAGTGGTTGGAAGGGCCCCCTAGAGATGCTCTGGTGCCACCCCCCTGCTCCATCCAGCAGGGTCACCCAGAGCAGGGAGCCCAGCAGCGCAGGGTCCAGCTGGGTTGGGAATCTCTCCAGAGAAGGAGACTCCACAACCTCTCTGGGCAGCCTGGGCCAGGCTCCCTCACCCTCACACCAAAGAAGTTTCTCCTCCTGTTCAGATGGAACCTCCTGGGTTCCAGTTGGTGCCTGTTGCCCCTTGTTCTGTCACTGGGAATCACTAAGAAGAGTCTGGAGGATCTTTCTGACCAACACCCTTTAGATACTTACGAGCATTTATATCTGTATGAGCATTATAAGCACACAACATGAAACATGTAATGGGTTCCATCAGCTTTCAACCAATAATAGCAGGAATATCATGCCAGGCGTGCTTTGAACTTGGCATCCACAGCCAGCACAGCTAGGTGCAAAGTTTCTTTGTCTCAGACAGAAAAGCAACAATCAGAATTCTGACACTGAAACTGGAATTCTTGAACCAAATCTGCCTTTGAAATAAATGTCAGAGATGTTTCATTTACTATATATTTAAAAAAATAGCCACCTTGAGACCTTGAGCCAGCAAACAATAGTCAAACATGACTTCAGCCAAATTCCTGCATGCTGGGATAGGTGGCATGTCCAATAGGCCTGAAGCTGGTTTCTAACTAGTGGAGCAGCTGTAAAAAAGAGACTCCCTCTGCACAACTTCCATATCACCTGATAGAGTAGAAGAGTTGGCAGCAATCCCATGACATGTTCTCCTTGGTGACGGAGCAGCTTAATAAGTTTCTGCTCTCTGCCCTCTTCCTCTCTCCATCCATTCGTTCCTGTCCCTGAGCTGCAGCTTGCTGAGGTCTCACTGGGCTGTTATTGCTGTCGATCTAAAGGCAAGTTAAAAATACCTGTCCCCAAAACATTTTCCTTTTTTATTATTTACCTTGAACCACTTCACTGGTCCTGCATGCAGCTGTACCACTATAACCAGGGCACATGGAACTCCAGCAAGAAAAAGGGAGATCCTTAAGCAACCTTTCCTATCAAAGGAAACATGTAGAATCATTGAATTGTTTTGGTTGGAAGAGACTTTTGAGATCATCAAGTCCAACTGTTAAGTCACCCCTCAAAGCACCTGACACTGAAGGCATAAAAAAATTTCTATTATTTCCTTAAGCCAGATAGGAAGGTATGTGTGCATGGTGGGGAATCCTCTGGTTTCCCCCTCCTGTGTTTCCCTCCAATCCTCTAACTCAAAAAGGGCTTTTCTTCCATCAACTTCCATCCATTCTCATGCAGGCATTTATTGGATCACCCATGGGATGTACCAACACCTCTCCCACCACAGTGCTCCTCCCTCCACCCAACTCTCCAGCCCGTAACAGACGAGACCTGCTCGCAAAGCCCCCCTCAGAGCAGCTCCCCAAACTCAAACTAGATCCTATAATGCTGTCTGCAGGACTAGAGGCTGAGACCAACTTGGAGCCTGTCCTCTAACTACCTGGTCATGCACAATCCCATCAACCACTTCATCAGAACAGATGAACAGATCTTGGATGCTTAGCTGTTGTGAATACGAAAGAATTCTGAGCATCATGAAGCTTGCCTTTAACTAGGAGGGATTTTTTTCTTTCCCTTGCATTAAACTTTGCCAATATATCCAAGATGACAATAAATAAATAAATATCCCGTGAGTACTGGCCTCCTGTAGCACACCGTGAACTTCCTAATACTTCACTCCTGCCCTAAATACATTGTTTAATGCAAATCAACCAGACCTGTGGTATTAGGCTAGAGATTCTGAAGTCCACACTTTTGGATGGAAGGAAAATATGCTGACTCTTTATAGTGGTGGTTTTATGATGCTAACAATGACGCTTCACTGTATTGACTCCTTTTTTCCATCAGCCATTTACAACACCAGCACAGAAAAACAACAGGACAGATCAGAACCCAGAGTCCTCTTGATCATCCCATCTGCAAAAACAATAGGCATAATATTTTTTCAAGAGGGTTCTTTTGTCCTCTTATGAGAGTTATAACCTTTGTAGTCTTTAATATTGGAGTTCAAAGATGGATTTGCCTTAACAAAAAGATCCATATTCACTACACCACGATTCCCACAACAAAGTATATGCAGATAATCAGTGTGTTAAAAGCACTAACTTTACTTTTTTCCCTCCCACCCTCCACAAAGAAAAATCACAGGAAGAAGGTTTCAGGACCTGCTTGGACACAAAACACTTCGATTCAGTTCTTGGCTTTGTTTCAGGTTTATCATGTACTCTTGGACAAGTCTCCAAGCTAAACCACAAAGACCGGGGGATGACAAAGGCATTCAAGTTGGAAAAAGCTTGGTGGAGCTGGACAGACCAGGGGACCCGTTTCAAACTCTTTGAGTCCATTCTGCCTGAATCAGAGACTGGACTTTCCAAACAGCCACCAGAAAAGCATCCCTGGCACCATGGCTTTCCACTGGAGGGGAAACTGCTTTGGCTGGGCAGGAAAGGATGCAGAGCTCTGCCACCAGACAGCTGGGCTGGCACAGGAGCTGAGATGTCCCATGCACAGCCATTGCTGCACCTGGACACAGCCACTGTGGCCATGAGTTTCCTGTCCTCAGAGGCAAAGACATTTTTAGAAAATTAAATTTGGGGTAAGAAGGGAAATAAACTAAAGAGTTTCAGTGAGATGCAACCCTTTCTTCAGTTTCAACCAAGAGGAAGTCTGTATGACATTCTTCAAACAGAAATCTCAACCTATATGCTGACATCTGGGTGCAAGGTGACCAGGAACACAAAATCCCCCTTCTCCTGAAAACACACAAGGTAATTGCACAAGTCTCAATATGAAGTTTACACTTCATACCCTATTCATCAACCAACAGCTTCCTTTGGCACACAGACAACAGGCACAGGCTGGTTCCTTATCAGGGTGTCAAAGAATTTTCTTCAGCTTGGACCATGAATGTTCAGCCTTGACGGCAACAAGATGCCTTGAAAGCAGCTTCCTTCCCACCATCTGCAAATGAATATACCCAGTGATTCCCAGCACTCAGCCCAGGGGCACACTTTGCATCTTAACATGCCAAAGTGAGGAAAATCTGCTGCAGTGTCCAAAACCAACAGCACTACAGGCGCAGGAGGTTACTAAACACTAGCAGATGCTTTATATAGCACAAGGATACTTGAAAAGGGCAGTGGAGGAAATTAGGTTTCATGTGGCCTCCTTCTTCTGGACCCATTATCATGGCAAACTGTTTCACATCCACACCTGATTCCTCAATCAGACAGGGTTTTGTATCAGCAGTAAAATTGCCTGGTGTGACATGAAGTAGTTGTAGGTGACATGAAGTAGTTGTAGGTGACATGAAGTAGTTGTAGGTGACATGAAGTAGTTGTAGGTGACAGTAGGAAAACCAGCAGATGGTAACAGGGATCTTGGGCCAGGTCTTCAGCCTCCATGAAGCTGTTACCCACACTTTCTAGCAGAGCTCCATCATCCTAGACCCATGGGGGAGAAGTCTATGATTTCTGGGGGAAACCTTCTGACTGTTTGGGGCTTTATTGTTTTAGGTTCGGTTTTTTGGGGGTTTTTTTGGTTGGTTGGTTTTGTGTTTGGGGTTTTTTGTTGGGTTTGTTTTTTTTTTTTTTAATGCAGTTTCTCCCAGCACTTGCTACCCAAGGAGAGAACATACTTCAAACCCCAAACACTGGTGGTGATAGTCCCAGGTTGGAACCCGTCCGTCATGTTGAGCCAAACCTCTGGCTGCATTTGCAGACGGTGTGGAATTAAATGTTTTGCTCCTACTTGCTCCTGTTCCCATGTTAACAGTACCTTAATAACTCAGGTACTAACGACACGGCCTGATGTGTGCTTACACAGTGATATTTAAATTTTTTTTATATAGAAAAGCTAAATAAAAGAAGGAAAAACGACTGATAAAGATCTTCCTCTTTTCCTTTGTATTGCTGCCATTCCTGCCCTCAGCTGCTTCTTAAATACTAGCCAAACAATTCAGACTCATTCGGGAACTAGTCAGACTTGTGCTCCTGGCTTTCCAGTAAAAATTGTCACAAGTTACAAGACTCACATCTTCCCAGCTCCTCCTGCCACCTCTCGTCCATCATTATCCCAGATTAATGCCTGTGCCTCCTTTGTTCTGCACCAGCCTTTGCTGACGGTTCTGCAGCAAAGCCTTTTGCTGTGCCGCGTGTTGAGAAACGCGTGCCAGCAACCAGCCTTCCCACTGAAATTACCCTAGAGAGGAGTCACATCACGCCGTTTTCTCTGGATCATTTGTGCAATGTCAGGCAAGGCAGGATGTGACTCAGCCATGACTTGGTCCTGAAGTAGGACTCTGTGAAATCTTCTGGTTTCAGTTCACATCAGAATTCCTGGGACCGGTGGTCAAAGGAAAGCTAAACTAAGAGAAATTTCACAATAGCTGCTCTAAACTTTGGTCTTCCACCATGCCCCTGTGCATGCCTTCCTCAGAAGACGTTAACCCTCCAAGTCCTCTGAGGGGGAAAGGAGGATTGGGAATCTGATTTTCCCCTCTGTTTCCATTCCCAGATCTGCAGTAGAAATCTCTCTTTCCTCCAGCTCCAGGCTGTTTAGCATCAGGAAGCAATTGGTCTGTCAGAAGCACCTCAAGCAACCCTTCCCAGACAGAAGATCAAGTCTCCTCTTTCCCTTCGGGTGAGGGTGGCCTTCTTCTCAGTGAACCATGCCTTAGCATCCACCTTTGCTTTGAGACAATCTCTCATTATACCTCGCCTAAGGAAACTCCCGATCTCCTGTGCTCTGAAAGATGGCTTGAGGCATCAGACTTCAAAACAAACCAAAAAAAAAAACCCAAACCTGAAGAAACCACAGAGAACCTTGCTCAGAGTTGCTAATCTCAGAGATAGGCACAATGAACACACTCAAGTCCTGACCAAGGCCCTGGAAGGCCACATCCTCAAATGCATCTGAAAGTTAATATAAAACCATAAAATACTCATGTTCACTTATCTTTAGATTGGTAAATCACTTTTTCCTAGCAGCTGAATGAATCCGAAGCCTCTTTTACAGTGTGATGAAGGTGAGTGAATTTCATAGCTCTAAGTTTCAGAGAATTAAAGTGATTCCAGCGTGACTTGCTTATAGATGGGATGTGAGATAGGACCAGGTTTTAATCCTCTGCTATTCATGGAAATAAAAAGCACACGCCTTTATCAACTCTGCTAATCCAAAGTAATCTTTCAATGGAATACTTGGCATTAAGAGGCGATACTTTTATCCAAAATAAGCAAGGTGATCCGTTTCTATTCCATACACTGTTTTAGCTTAGTGGGTGCCTCCCACTAGTCTTCCTGAGATGGACACGACTCTCAAATGGTTTTACAAATACAGTTCTCCCATACAGACCTATATGCACAGGGGGACCTTGTAGAAAGTGTAACATCCAAAGAGGGGACAGAGTGATCAGCAAGGAGGGAAATACTTCAGAAGTTGGCAAGAGGTAACAACCTTTTGGGACAGTTCCCACAATTCTGGCTGGTAAATGTGTCTGATATGAGCACTTCAGTCAGGCACAGATACATGACACATTTGTGTGTGGGCAGAGGATGAAATTGGGTGTGGACTGCGTGCCTCTGCAATGGGTACAATGATAGGTCTAACTCAGCACTGCCGGCACTGACTCATCTGTTCAGAGCTTAAGGTTCCTCATAATTCCCTCTATGACATGGAAAAATCCTGGCTGGATCACCTGCAAATTTAATCTTGCTGACTGGGGCCTGAGCTGAGAGAAAAGTCAGTGACACAGCGGAGTTCCCATGCACCAAGAAACCCTCCCCAAAGTCCACTGATTTGTGCAAAAAGGGACTGTATACCCTTACTACAACTCTGAGCACTCAGAACAGTTATTTTGTCTCATTCATCCTCTCACAGAATGAACGTAAATGAAAATGAACTGGCTTTTCAAGTATCATAAGCATCGTTTGAAAGATTGAGCTCAGAGGGAATTGGGAAAACCCAAGCACCTAACCTAATGTATGGAAGTGGGCAGAGAGAAAGTGGTCTCCAGCTTTAGGCAATGATCACTACAATGAATGAAGCGAGTAAACAGCTCCATATTCTGCCATCACACCCAGCATCAGTTTCGCCTTGTCTTTTCAACACAAACTGGTAAGTTATCTACACACCAGCAAACAGGACGGTGTGATTTCAGACAGGTACTCCCTTATCTTCAAAACAAAAACACCACCGTGGCCAATCTTAACATCCTGAGCCAAACAAAACCTCAGGCAATCTTATGAAGAAGTGACAATATCGCAGCATAACGCTATAAGGGAGGTAGCTGAAGTTGATTTACTTCTTGTACTGTCTGGTAGACTGGGGCATAAACCTGGGGCAAATAAATAATCCTGCTGTAGCAAGGAAGAGGGGGGTAAAATGTGGTGTTTTACTGCATAATTTCCAGGTGCAGGTCTGGACCACTTCACACAGGCAGCCAAGTGTGAAGCATTATAGGAGAGGAATTAGAGATAGCAGAGGAATTACATTACCTGCACCGCTAACAAACAGTGGTGTTGGGGGGGAAGGTGACAGCTGTTAGAAGAAGGGTTGCTTCCCATCCTCCCCCCAGCAGATGAAGCTCATACATTCTGTGGCAAAAGCAGACTGTAGGCAGTGAGCAACCAGAGCAGTGGTTGAGGAGCCTCTCTAGTCAATGAGCAACTGACTGAATGTGCCAGGAGCAGAAGCCTAGGCTGGACATCAAGCACGTCTTTCTGTCCACTCCCTCTGTTTCTGCTGTCCCTCAGAAGTGGTGTCTACATCAGTAGAAGTTTTCAGATTAGATCCCCTAGATAATGTTGGTATCCAGCTCCTCTCTTGACATCTGGCTTTGTAACGATCTCAACTGGTAATCCAGTTCTCAGAGAATGGTTTGTCTGTTGAAGAAAGCATCAAAGTGTGCAAAATGCTGGATAACCCAGAGCTACACATCAAGAAGATCTGCATTTTCTTGTCTTGCACATCAAGGGGCAGGTGGCTTTCAGCAAAGTGAAGGGAGACAAGTCAAAAGTTAAGAGTAAATACTTCCAGAGAGAAGGTCAAGTTGAAAACCACTTACCAAAGGATGTCACAAACCCCAAATTTAACAGGATTCAAAAAAGAAGAGGATAATTGCACGGCTAGGAACGTTCTCATGCATTACATTAATTAAAATTTTTCAAAAAATTATAAAAGAAATGCTGAAACAAAGTTTCTGTTAAGAGCTTAGAGAGAGAGACAGATTCTCCTCCTGCCTGATGCAGGATTTCCTTTTCTTCTCTCCAAAATCACTGGAGACTACCACCACAGGAGACATGGAACTGAACCAGATGCCCTCTGAATCTAACGCAATCCCAGTTTCTGTTCTCCCTAAAAAGCCTGATCGAATGAATAACGAAGAGAGGGAGCCACAACTGAGACATCGGCTGATCCCAGAAAGTGAGTCAAACCTGAAAGATCAAATCACCAGCACAGATTTTCATATCGATACCAAAAATCAATTTGGTCAGAAGGTTCCCGAAACAGATGCCAAGCTCGAATGACTAAAACCTGGGTAGACAAGATCAGTCATCAGATAAAATCAGTTAAAAACACAGTTTGTTACGGAAGTCAGCCAGCTGGCTGCATGTCCCAACAACGGTACCCCCAAAAACACAAACCCCAGCTGCATGTAAATAGAGACCTCAGCTCTTGCACACACACCCTGGTTGCTTCTTATTAGCACCACGCAGACGCAGATTATCATGGTTCATAGAGGTCGGACAACAGCAGCCCAAGCAACGTTATCTCCGGGTTTCCTTGTGCCCCCCAGGCACTCTGCCCTCTGCTGCCTTTCCACAGCAGTTGGACCCTAAGCTCCCTGAAAAGGGAGCTGCCTTTTGTTCTGCATTCGCAGGGAACGTGCGAGCGACGCCAGCAGCAGGAACCAGAGACACGAATGGTCTCAGGCATGGGTGCAAACATCCCCCCGGAAGATTCAGCCATAGGGTGAATACCAAATTTTTACTTGGCTCTTGGTTATTTATAAAAATCAAAGAGACCTAGAAATAGCAAAAAATACTCATCCTTGCCAAAACCCTCTCCCAGAGCGGACAGCCGCAGGGGCTGAGGTCTGAGCTCTGCTCCAAACAGCAGTGGTTCCTCCCCAGTGGGGAATTCCCAGAACAGGAAAGATACCCCAGAGCTGACACAAAGCCAAGAGATTTGGCTCTCGTGCCAGACTTCCTCCAGCTGCCAAAACAAGAAGCGTGTCATGGTCAAAAAACCTGCTGTGTTCTGGCTACTCCCTGCTGGAGCTGCAGCAGGCTGGGCAGAGACAAGAGCAGCTCAAAGGCTCTGCTGAGCATCCCTGGCCTGAGATCAAAAACACACATCACAGAATGGTAGGTGTTGGAAGGGACCTCTGGAGAACATCTGGTCCAGCCTCCCTGTTAAAGCAGGTCAACCCAGAGCAGGTTGCCCAGGATCCCAGCATCCAGGTGGGTTTAGAATCTCTTCAGAGAAGGAGACTCTGCAACCTCTCCAGGCAGCCTGGGCCAGGGCTCTATCACACCCACAGTAAAGCCCTGTCACCTCCAGTACCATCTAGTACTGCATGGCATCACAAACAAGGTCCTTTATCAGCCTCTATAAGCCTTCTACCACCCCTCCTGCAGCAATGCTTAGATGATGTTACTCATTCATCTGTTGCTTTGCTGGATGGACTCCTCCTTGCCACCACTCTCTCTGCCCTCAGAGCCATACCAGTGAGGTTACCATTTGCTTTCAAGGTATGAGAAACATCCTTTTGGGGTCAGTGCCTTACTGGGGAGTATAAATGCACAAACAACCTTTAAACAAGTCCACGCATTGCTGAGGTGGACTGAGGTTGCACATATCTGCAAGTGATGGGGTAAACCACCACGAGGGGTGTTTCTATCTGCTGATAGAGGAGTGGGCAGAGAGGTAGTACTTGCAAACCATTCTGGACCAGTATAAACCCAAGATTTAAAAGTCCCATGTAGTTAAACTATGACTCACAGCTGATCCCTATCTTGCCTGTCAACACTCACCACTGCTTTACACCAGTCTCATTGCTAAAGCAGAGGAGAAAGCCATGGAAAGGGGCAGAAGTGAACAACATTAATTTACAACCCATCACAGCTCACTCACCTTCTGTGCAAACCAGATAAAATCTCGAGGTAGTGCATATTTCATGACTTCTTAAAATCAAATTAAAACAAAACTCAAGTCTTGTTTTAAATCACCTCTCAAAGAAAAAAAAAAATTATTGGAGGAGCACAAGCAGAATGCTAGAAAAAAAACCCAAAACAACAGCCCACCTCCATCTGGTTCTTTTGCCCCTAAGTCTATTCAAAACAGTTCATGTAAATACACGTGGATGAAGGTGTATTTATATACATCTATCTACAGATGTGCATAAATACACAGTAGAACATCCCTCTACTGGGGCATCCTTTCAAATATAGCATCATTGTAAACATCCTTCCTGAGAATGGAGACACAGACCCAGCCTTACCTTCCTAATTCCCAGCTTCTCTTCACCTTTTGAAACCAAATCCTCCTTGCTGTCTCTATGGTGACAGTGACGTCCAGGTCCCTGTGATGAGATGGCTGCTGGCACACGTGCCAGGTGCCGGAGCAAATCTGTCAGCACCAGAAACCTCTCCAGTCTCCAGCTCTTCTGCAAGACACGATGCTCTTCTCCAGAACTTGGTCTGACAAGCAAACCAGTAAAGAAAACAGTGTTAAACCACCTAGACCCATACTTCAAAAAGGGGGAAACTGGCTCTAACTATGGGGTCTAAAAAGCTTTTTTTTTATTTTTCTCTTCAATAATAATTACTGCTACTTGGGAAATAGCATCTTTGATAGCACTATCACCTTTATCTGCCTAACCTACAAAGAATAAACTAATTACAGGTAATTTCTCCCAAAGGGTTTGCCAGAGAGAAGATATTTGCATTATGAAGTAGAAGTAGCTGATAAGCAGCATGATGAAAACCTGCAATGTCCATCCACCTGGCACAGGGAACCAGCAGTGACAGGAGGAGGTTTCTTGGCTCCTGGTTATTGGGAGAAAGGAGCAAGAGGGGGGATTTTTATCATGTGCTAAGCGAGGAGCAGCAGGTGGGAGCTGAAAAGCTGGAGGTGGCTCCAGTGACCAACTTTCCTTAGGAAAGAGACAGTGAGTCACTAGGGTTACAAAACACCCGCTATTATATAAAGTCCTAGCTATATTTTTAAGATGTATCTACCTTGATGGCGTGTAATGTCAAAACACACCTCCACTCGCACACACCTGCTTCTAGCAGCTCACAGGTACAGCAAAGGATGTTGAATGCCCACTAAAACATTCCCAAACTAGGAGAGACGTGCCAGGGAAACCAGCTTTGACTTGCTGCCACAGCCTGCTGCCAGCACCTGCTGATACGACACACCTTGTAGATGCTCTGGATTGCCTTTGTATTTCACTGACCTTTTCTAAGTGTGCAGCTGAAAGCATCTGGCACAGCTCTGTGTCTCTACAACCTTGCTCCCCACACTGCAAGGGAGGGGATGAAGTCCAGTGGTGTTTGGGGCAGCAGGTCTTGCCCAGTGGATTTAACTGTGTGTGCATCACTGTTGCCATCACCTCCCTTTTGATTCCTCCCTGATAAAGTCACCTACTCCAAATTCAAGGGTCCTATTCCATCCAGATAAACATTTGGAAAATGAGATAAAGACACAGATTAGTCCTGTATTTCCTCAAGTCTACACATCCTTTTATACCAGTTGGCCAAAAAAAAAAAAGCTCCCAACAAATAAATTAATATATATATTAACTCATCATCTTAAAGACAAAGATTTTACTAGCCCAACAGTCATTAAGTACAACCCAGAAAACAGATAATAGCAATAGTGTATTACTAAGACTTGCATTGCTGTAATGCACATTAAAAATCTAGTCCCAGACTGGGTTCCTGCTGTGCCATACCTACTGTGGAGAGATTTTTTTTCTTTTTCCTCCCATATTCTTGATCCTCGTTCATGTGTCGCCTCTTTTCATTACAGCTCAGGCTGTAAATGCTTGGGATCAGGGAATGCTTGTTGCTCTGTGTACTGCCCTTCTCGTGCTGGGTCGCTGGCCCCTGCCTGAGGCTAAAGATGCTACAATAATATAAAACCAAAACAGTTTGAGAGAAAACATAAGTCCAAAAGGAGACAGTGGTACAGGACTTAGTCATGTATATAACCCCTGAGAAGAGAGGACTGCACCCAAACAACACAATGCCTCAGTCTACAAAGCTGGTAAGCACAGAGATCCTCCTTTCATCCAAAGTAATAGAGATATCTACACATTTTTCTCCTCTCAGGAGCACCAGC
>JANHGN010001329.1:0-20917 GCA_024605025.1 Megaceryle maxima | reverse complement strand
ATATTTTTTAGTGTTTGGATTAACCCTAAATTTTAGTATTTTCTTTATGGAAAGTTCTGCTTTAGCCAGCAATTAAATTGAATTACATCAAATGCTTGTGGACGATGCCAAACTGGAGATTGCAGCCAATACACTTAAGATGGGATTGACATTCAAAGCTATTTAGATCTAGACAAGCTAAAGAATAGGTCAGTATGAACTTCATGACACTCAACAGTGAGAGATGCAAAGTCCTGAATCTGGAACGAACTGACCCCCTGCATCAGTAGCAGTTGGGGAGTAATTTCCTGGGATCAGCTGTGCTGAAAAGCAGGTGGGGTCCTGGTGTTCAAGTAAGGAGTCATGCAGCGCACTATGGCTAACAACAAGAGTGCAGGTCAAGGGAATTCCTTTATTCAGTGCTCATTGTATGATGACCAGTTTTGACCCCTCAGTAGAAGAAAGATGAGAGTAAATTGGAGCAAGTTCAAAATAGGTTCACCAGCACAGTCAGTGGACTGGAGCACTTGACCTCTGAGGAATGGCTGATGGAGCAGGGTTTGTTCACCCTGGAGAACAGATTGCTTCAAGGGACTTAACAGATATCTTCCCATACCTACAAGGAAGTTACTGAGAAAGCAGAAGCAGGCTTTTATGAGATACATAATGGGAAAACGAAAAACAGTTCTCATGAACTGGAGGAAGACTTCAACTGGATATATGGAAAAAAGATTTCATGGCAGATAATTAAGGACTGGGGTAGGTAGTCTAGAGAGACTGTGGAATCTCCATCTTTCAAGGTCTGCAAGACTCAACTGGAAAAGGCTTTGAGCAACCTGATCTGAAATTAGCACTGACCCTGCTTTGAGCAGGCGGTTAGACTAGAGACCTCCTGAGGTTCCTTTCAATCTGATTCAATGGGAAGTGAGGGAAACCCTAGTTTACATTTGGGTTACGTGTACTTGTTCAGGAATGGGCTTGGACTTTTTGTAATTGGAGATAAAGAGTTGAACAAGATTGCTCAAAATTTGATGGAAAAATAACTTTACTCATTATTTTTCAAAAGACAAGTGTTAATATTCTAACTTCCAGGTTCCATCTTTGTTCTTCCCTCATTTTCTAACAAACTTACCACGATAGCAAACAGAGATTTGGGATGTCTTATAAATGAAGAAAGGCATTATTGCACCTAGAGGTCTCTAGAGGAGAAATAAAACCAGAGCTTTTAATAATACCAGGTAATGGAAGAACAATGCACTTCAGTTTGTGCATTTTTACTCTTAAAAAATAATCTTCATCAAGTTAAATTTGTGAAATACTAAACCACATTGACTAACCAAATTTTAAAGTACACTGAAAGTTTTCCTTAGCTGAGTATTCTCAATTTTTGTGATATTTAAGTAAGCAATTAATTTTCCACTAATTCCATTTTCATTGTTAATGACACTCTTTAATAGTTAGTCTTCTAGAGGATATTATTTTTCCTTGCATTTTTAACACACATTTCTTCTTACTCTTCCAAAATTCTGCTAGATTCCCACTAGGAGTTTACATGCCTGAGTAAACCAAGTAATTAAAAGTGTAACAAAAGCACACCTGCCATAACTCTGATCATTCTAAATATATGATCATATTTCTTATTTGGCCAGAAACAGAATCAATAACTGAACAAACATGCCAAGAAAACAGGTTTGTTAAGGGGTCACAGGTCAGTTTTCTCTCTCTTTTTTTTTTTTTTTCTGTTATATGCTTCTCAACCTCCTCTCTCCCTCCAAAATTACAGAAATTAATGGAGCAATGTAAAAAGATGAAAAACATTTAAGAGTTACCAATGACTGCAGACTCAAAGGCACATCTTGCAAATCCATTCCTTAATACTCTCTAAAGAGGCCAAATGTATTCAAAAGACTGGTTTAGACAATGCAGGAACATAAATAGACTGTTAGGAAACTAGAAATCTTAATAGTAGCTAAATCGAAACAACACAAGGTTAAGAACGATGTGCAGACTCTAAAAATGCTGTAAAGTAGTGATATAGTTGGTATTAATACTGAACAATTTGGGGAGAAGGGTCATTTCTATGCCTTGTTCTAATAATTTTTGGTTAAAAAGTAAATAGACATTTAGTTTTCATTACAACTGCATTATATTAAATGTAAAATTGAGAAAACATCTTCATGGAAAGAGCATTCTGTGCATAACATGTTAATGGTAGTTAATGAACCAAAACCCACAGAAATCCCTTTGGACAGCTAACAAACACATACAGCTATTAATTAGGTCACAGTTGTTTCCTCACAAATCTTTTGTTCATTTTAGTTGTAGAAAACACCAACATATCCATTAGACCTGTGGGGAGGTATTCACCAGTGAAGAAAATATTTATTTATTATATGTTAAATGCTTGCAATTATATGACTACTTATGGCAGTTCTGCTGGTTTCTCTCTTTGTAAGTAAACTATAATCACTCAGTTCACAATCTATTCAACTCAGAACACCACTCGCCTCAGTAGATCCAATTGTTTCACTTTGTGTACTTCAGGCAACCACTGTAACTCAGTCACAGATTTTAAACATAATCTGAGTATCCAGTGAAAAAAGACATGGAAAGAATTAATGTGCTTCATTTTTCACAGAAGTTCAAGAAAGTACTTTTTTTAAAGTTAACACCAAAAGGTGAAGGGTAATTTCTGCTTGATGCCTGGTTAAATTTGAGTTCCACTCATCAAACGCAGTTTGCCACTAGAGCAGTTACTTCGTTGACTGGCTATGAAGGAAACATTTGCAAAGGCCTTCTGATTCTACTGCAGGAAACTGCGAAGCTGCAGGCTGTACATCATTTCAAGGGCACAAAACAGACTTATTTTCTGAGAGCCTAGGGAAGACCACTGCCTTTATGAAAATAATCAGCAAGTATTTCCTAATTTCTATGCATGTGCAATGCACCACGGGGCAGACAAGATGACAGAGAAGGTATTTCATGGTGGCAGAGCATACCGCTGCTCTGTTGGGAACAAAGATGGCAGAGGTTGCTAGATTGGTAGTGCTTCATCTCTTCTGTTTGAACCTTGCTTTAGAAAGCTGGCCATGTTCATTACCTCACCAGTCTAGTTCCACTTCTCCCACCACCACCCTCACCCCAGGGCAGTTACCTCCATGTCTCCTGCCCCAGAACCTCTACCACTTCCTCCTCATACATCCCACACCACTAACTATTGTCACTGCTTCCCTCAGCCCACCGAGACTGAATTAATAGACCGACCGAATCCAGCTGACTCTGTCCAGAGCCTATGGGGTGTGTCTTCACAGGCTCCTAGTGCTGGCAGAGTTTATTTGCTCAGGTCTGCTGCTGTGCCTCACCTGCAATGGGTTCATGCCTCACAGGTTGGAAACCACAGGGCCAGAAAATGTAAGGAGTCTTTTCAGGTCATTACTTCTACAGTTTTATGAGTTGCCAATCACAGTAACAAGGATAACTAGGTTAACTGGGATAAGTCTAAAGTACAACTTAAACCTCTGCACACTTATGGATCAAAATTAATAAGAAAGAGTCAATTACATTATTCTTCTTTAGGAAAAAAAGTAAAATGGAATTTAAGCAGTTAGGTGTCTCACCATAATCCTGTCACTGTCAATGATGGTGTTCAAGCGGTGTGCAATGGTCAGCACTGTGCAGTGGGCAAACTTTTCACGGATTGTCTTCTGAATGAACTCATCTGTTCTGAAACACAGCAAGAGCAATGCAGACAAAAATAAGATGCTTGCATGGATAACTGGATGGCTGGCAGGTTTTATGACTTCATCAAACATGAATGTATAGCAGGAAACACACTTATGAGGTCATTACAATGTTTCTTCCTCTCTCGTATTAGATGACTTGGAGGCATATAATGAAATACACTCCAAAATCTATCTGCTAATACTTGAGGAGGAAAGAGTTTATTCCTGTAAGTAGAGCAATAGGTTTCCTTTCAGGAGACTAACTTCCCAGGCTTGGATTACAGAAAGAGCAAAATTCTGTACTCAGATACTCCTACAGATTTCTACACCCAAAAAAACCCCATCATTGTAATTTTCTTTCAAGCTTTAGTTTGTGCAAGCAGTGAAGAAAAGTTGGTGAAAGCAAATATTCTTTATTGCAAATCAACTGAAGAACAAACACAAGATAGCCTATAACTAAGGTTCTTGATTTCAATTGCAAAAGGGATCAAAAAAAGGAGGTGGTTGGTAAACTAAACTAGGACTGGAGTAGCTCAAAATTGTAAATACAGAAAGAAGAAAACTCAGTGTATTCTGTAAATCAGAAGTGTTACCTGGAATGCACAACCCAAGGAAAGGAATAAAAGCTTTCAAGTTAAAAGCCTCAACCTACTACAGGAACCAACCACCTAAAGAAAGTATGTCAGGAGAAAACACAGGACTTGTAAAGAACGAAAACTAAGCTAGACCACTGGTGCTAAACTACAGGGTTAAAGTGATGAAAAGAAATAAAATTATGCCAAAAGATACATATGACACGAAAATGTTCTTTAGCTGTATAAGCAGGCATTGAGGCAAAAGAGGTGCAATACTATGTAATATATATATAGTCCTCTCTTCAGTCAATGAAAGAAGAAAGGCATGGCTGGAAGGTGAATCGGAGCACCTGACCTAGGCAGCCATCAGGTGATGAATGCCCTCTAGAGGTACCTGACAGCCCACATTGGATAGGAAGCCTTGGCTCCCAACCTGGGCACGAAGGGTAGGCCATGTGAATGCTCACATTGCCCATCAGACTTCCAAAAAAAAAAATTAGTAGCAACAGTGGAGAAAAAGGTAGAGAAACTAAAATTCTCATCCAAGATAGAAAGAAGACACAAAGAATTCAAAATATACCGGGGTTAGTTGAATCAAAGAGGCTTCAAGCCTCCAAGTCAGGTGCTTGAAGGCATTGGTCTCATTTCCAGGGTTTCTACTAAAGCATGCAACTGTACATATATATATGTATATAGACATATATATGAAATAACTGCTTTAGATAGCATTAAACCAAGACAAAGGAGATATCCGGATAAACTGGTATATTTAGGCAGTGACATTGGCTTCAACCAGTTGCCTGCAAAGCCTTAATTCTTCAATTGTTAGAAGTAACTGGAAAATCAAATAAAATACAACAAAGATTCATGCAACACATGTCTTCCTCTAACAAATCATTATTTTTTAGACAGAAGTAGTACTCTACACTGAATCTGTCTGCACATGATAAATATTTGGTATCACTTCATAAATTAAAATGAAAAGAATTGTTCTGATGCCACCATGTCAGGAGGCACTAACAATAAAAAGTGGACAGAGACAACTTTAGAAGAACAAGATGACTTAGAGGAATGGAGTAACCATTTATTTTCCACAGTAGAATGCAGAAGCTTTTGCTCTGAAGGACCGAACATAACTTCTGTTACAAAGTTTAAGCAATCTGCATGACAAAGGAATAGACAGTTCCCTGCTGATAACAGGACAAATCATCAGAGAGAAGGAAGACAAACTGTTAAATAAGAGTTCCTGTGCATGGTGACCGACATCTTCATCTGGGGACAGAAGCATTTAAGCTCTATCATGAGCTTAAGAGAATTAGGTTCTGTGCCACAGTCTGCGAAGACCTGGTCCTTCTGCTCTTACTTCCTAAAAGAAGCTATAGAACATGGTGGGAAGCAGGTGTTCCTCAACTCCTCCTTTTGAACCAAGGCCAGTATGCAATTAGGGAAAGAGACAGGAGAAGTCAAGACAGAGCCAGGCTCTGTAGCCCTGTCTGTTAACAGTCTCCTTAAGAAAAGGAAGCTGTTCATCATTAATGCCCCAGAACACAGCAATACCAGTGCTTTCACCCCAGTGTTAATGCATGTATCCTCTTCTGTTATCTTCTCAGAAATGACCTGACTACTTTTACTTTCAAAAGAAAAAAATCAGGGCCGTACATGAAAAACACTCAGTAGGGAAGAGGTTTATATACAAAGTGGGATGCGTTCTCTGCAATAGTTAGAGAAACAGCAACAAAAGGTTCAATACTACATAGGATTACGTAAAGAAAGCCTTCCTGCAGAGCTGCTATGGAGCACAGAGAATCACAGTCTGCTCCAGAATTCTGAAAAACACTTTTTAAAGGGCTCAAAATGATTTATAACTCTCAGGTTATTCTTATTGTTATCTGAGGAGAGGATCTTATCCTTGAACATCCCTGTCCTCTGTATTCATTTATTGTATCTTCCTTTATTACGTGCACTCGTTATAGCACCACCTCTTCCTACATTTACAATAAAAACCATTTCTCATTCTTAAATAGATACTATCAAACTATTATCTTAAACAGGTATTTCTTGAATATAAGCTTATCCCTAGTAAGAAACTGCTGGCCATATTGTGGGTGTGACAAATGTTCTAAAATGGGACTACAAAGAGAATGGGACTACAAATGAGAAACAGGCATAATAGCTCCATCCTCAGATATCACAGTATGAAATCTCATGCAGACACACCTGCTAATAGAGACTCGACCAGATCCTCTCTAACTCCATGGTTGAACTTGGAGTATAGTTTTGGGGGTGGCAGGTAGAAGCACCATTAGTAACTTATGTGGCTTGCCCTAGGTGTTCCTGTGTTGGCAGGGGGGTTGGACTTGATCTCCAGAGGTCCTTTCCAACCCCTACCATTCTGTGATTCTATTCTATTCCATTCTATGATTCTAACCTCCATGAGAATCTCAGGAAGAAGGTAGGAAAGGCAAGAAAATCTGAAAGACTGAGAAAAGGATCTGTGTACAAAATGATGTGCTGACAGAGAGTAGAGACTATATCACAGGCCAATTAGAGCCATCTGCCCTTTAGCAAAGTGGCAAAGGAAGCAGCATTTCTATCCTTTTTTCAGGGCGTAAATGGAGCTTTGTGGCACCTACACACCCTGAGAAAGTGGCCAGGCAAGTGCCGAGTGATTCCATCACCCACCTCAGTGGATCAAACCCCATCATATTTCAGGCACATTAGAAACCAAAGATGCAACCTGAATACCAAAACCAGGGCTGCTGGATGATGAAAACTCAACCCTAATCTGATTATATGAAAATGGGAACCATGATACTCCCCACTGCAAGAAACAATACAGTAAGAAAATACAAGATGGTGGTATAGCTGTCCCACTGGCACCATGGGTTGGGGATCTAACATCAAGTTTCACAGCAACCCAAGATCTGATGTAACCTGAATACCTGAATTAGTTGACTGTCTAAAAAGAAAACTATCTAAAGAGCAAGAATAAATCAACCTGAATGAGAAGCAACAAGACTGCTGAAAGGGACACTGGGTAAGTCATTATCTTCAGTCTAAGGTCCTCCTGGGATTGTCCTGGAAGCATATCTCACACTACACAATTCCTGAGTGGCTTTAGATAATTTCTCCAAAAGAGAAACAGTTACAGATAGCAGTTAGATGTAACAAACGGCTAAACCTTACAAGGTTAAGCTGGCTAATGAACTGATCTATGTGCAATGTCTGTTTTTCCTAGACTGAATGAACGACCAGTGTAAAAATGTGGGAGTGGACTGGTCCCAAAAAGTTTTGTCCTCTCCAAGCAGTAAAAATATGAGTTAATGTATAATACTGTAGTTAGTGCACAGAAAGTGGAAGTGGAACTTAATATTTAAAAAAAGTCTCAGTTACTAATGTTTTTGCTTTAAGAGATCACCAAAGTGAACACAGAACGATTTTCAGCTCTTCTGGTACAGAATTCATACAACTTTCTAGAATGGTTCATCTGCTTTAAAATGACTCCATTCTTCAGTGTGAGAATGTTGGCTTCAGGACCAAGAAGATAAGATCAAATTAAATGTCAGTCATCACATAAACCGTGCAAGTAGTCTGTCTTAGGGCAACCTTCTTTATGGCAAGCTCCTCCTCCCCCTCACGACAGTGCTGACACGTCTGCAGCATGCAGAGTAGCTCGTAGTTATGTGGAGCAAGGGGTAAAACAAGGGTATGCATGGGAGCTGGAAAATGTAAGAAAGAGGGAGAAGACAAAACTCCCAAGGTCCTTCTTTTCAGTCATTTGCTCAGCTTCACTCAGCAGCAGACAAAGAATGGCCTGGCTGAGCTGGAGAAACACGGCAGGGAGTCCCTCAGCCCTGGGGAAGGTTCACTGCACGAGCTTCACACCCTGCCGTTGCATCCACTGCCTCATGCCACCTCACCCTTCTCCTCCTCCCACCCCCACACATCCTGCCTTCTCACAGTTGCTTCCAGGTTGAACTGGAGAAGGGACATGGTTGCAGCAGCGATTCAAGGAAAGAGATCAAGAGCCAGAAAAGCAAAAAAGGAGGATCTCCAGAGCCAGCAGCAGCTCCCCATGGTTTCCTATCCCAGGTGCTTGATACGATGTGTGCTTGCCACCAGGCTAGAGACAAGGGTGCCAGGCATGGGGGCTGTGTATCAGAAGAGGAGGGCTTTTTCCTTACATGCCAAAAATACCTCCCTACCTGCTCAGTTAAGCAACCCACATCAGCATTTCCTGATGAGCGTCCTATCAGATTGCACAGCTGAAAAATACTTGGCTCTAGTTGTAGCAACACATTAAGGAAAAGGTAATAATGACTGTAATGCAAACTGAATTCAAAGAAGTAGTTCCAAGTTATTATTTGTATTGTTATGCCTCAAGTTGATACAAACAAACATTTACCTTATTATAATATATATTACAGCACACATTAATCAAGATCAATTAAATGGATAGTGCAAGCTGAGAACACATACATGTGAGATGCCAAAATAGGGGGGGGATGAGTAAGATGGTATTAAATTTCCATAGCTATGATTAATCATGGTTAATCTATCAGAGCTCAGCCAAAACCAAACTAATAGTCAAAAAAGGAAAAAAAAAAGAAAAAGAAATAGAGAACCTCTGGGAAGGGAATTAGGGAATTTACTTCTCTAAAGGTTTTAGAAATACACTGTCAGATGAACTGCAAAGCTACCCCAGTGGCACCACTTCTCCCCCAAGAAGATGTTATAAAAATGAGTCACGCCCAGATGACATACAAAATCCTTAATGCATCTGTTTGAGGGACTTGCTGTGTTATTGTCCTCTTTGGACTTTGAGTTCTCCCTCAAGCCATAGTTTGTTGGAACTATATATTCAGCTCACACTAATTGATGCAGTACGTTTGCAGCATTGTTTCCAAAATATTTCCACCAGCGTTTCAAATGTTTCAAAAATTAACAGTGGGGGTACTTAGCTATTGGAACAAGGGTTGTCATTGATTTTTTTTTTTTTTTTTTTTTTTTTTTTTTTCTATTGAGGTTGGATGTTCTTCTAGAAGTACACTCTAGTTCAAACAGGAATTAATTCAGGAAAGTTCTGCTGGCCCGAGTTATATAAGACAAAATAATGAATGATAAATGAGTCCCTTCTGTAGCTTTAAATGTAGCTTTCCAGATCTGCTTTGCAATTCCTGGGGTGTTTAGGACAGCTTACTGCTGCCCTCACCCCTATTTTATATGGAACATATTACAGTGGCAGCTGAACCATCTGAAGGGACAGCATCTTATATCAGAAGTATCTGGTTCTGCTGATAGCCATCTTTCACCTTTCTATTTTTGAGGATTTGAGGGGGGGCAGGGATGATGATAGATTAATCAATTAATTGTTCTTTCTTTATTTCCAATAGAAATTTCTTCCAGAAATCAACCAGAATCAACTTGTTTCATGGCTACTCTGATGTTACTGATGTGCATTTCCAAGCAGGTTCTTGTCTAAGACTGCAGAATGAAAAAAAACTTTGAATATTCATTTCCCTACTCTATGGAATGCACTGAAATTAGGGATATTTTGAGTGCTTAGTTTATAACATCTGCTCTGTAGCCAAAGCTCAACCACCCCAATTTGAATAGACAATTATGATGCTATCACTGAAAACATAAAATAGCAGTATCAACTATAAGAAATACAAAGCATTTTAGTTGTTCTCTACAGTACAGATGATCGTATTAGAAGTAAAACCAGCTCATCTTAACATGACAGATTTTGGTTTTACCTTGGGTCCACATTTGCTGTTGCTTCATCGATGATAAGGATCTGATTTTTTTTTAGAACTGCTCTGGCAAGACACACCAGCTGTCTCTGACCAACACTAAAATTAGACCCAGACTCTGCCAGCTGCATCTCCATTTTATTAGGTAGATCTTCCACAACCTCCTTCAGTTGCACCTGTTGACATGTCAACATATCGTAGGGTGAGTAACTCTCTTTTGAATCGGCTATTGTGCGTCTGATGACACAACAATAAGTATGTAAGGTTTACCTTTTATATTCTGACACAAAATGAGCAAATGCCAAGTTGGATTACACAGTGTGTCAGTTATTAGAATTCTAAAAACATTAAAGCACATTGTTAAGCATCTATTAATGTTCATTAAAGCTAAGATATGAATCAAAACGTAACCAAAGCATCATCCCAAAGGATAATTTTTTCATAAAGGACATATAACAATACACGTCTACACACACGCACAAACACACACATATACAAACAAATACACAACGGTCTACCTTTAAGGGCACAGGTATGCCCTTATCAAGCCTGATGAAAACATCTAAAACCTAACACACACAAGCACTGTAGTGTTATTTGTCTTGTAAATATCAGATGCACTTTATTAGATTTAATACATTACCTCTTCCAAGGCATTCCACAATTCTTCATCAGTGTATTCATTGAAAGGATCTAAGTTTTTCCTCATAGTTCCAGTGAATAAAAGAGGCTCCTAAAACCCAGTAAAATTAGCAACCATTACAAACACAAATTTTATATTGCAATAGGCAATTTAAAAATAAACAGACCTAACCTATATCAACAGTAGCACAGAAATATCCAACAAGTTATCTTTGATGAAATGCAAAGGAGTATTTCACAATAGCATGCTTAAAGGGGCAGGGGCTGGGGGGACAAGGAGGAAGCAAGTGTTCAACCAGTTTGTACGAAGATAATTTACTGAACAGGACAGGTCTGTTTGCAAATCACTGTACACAGTTATGTCAGTACTCAAAAGGGCATTTACCTGCCACTGTTTTGATGCCACAAGCTATATATATATATATTTACATGAAATCACTGCTATCGTCCTGGTATTGTTCATGAAAACCAGCAACTACCACTGTCAATGAGCTCACATTCCTAAATTATGTTTGGGCAGTTTTGAGAATTTGTCTTTGAAGTACATAAATCAGAGAGGAATCTAAGAGCTCACAATGTCTTTCTGGTTATCCTTCTCTACTTGTTTGTGTTGGTTTTGGTTGTTTTTATGCTCCCCCCAAATGTTTCGTACCAGAAAAGCCCTTCACTTTTACCACCAGAGCCTAAAAAAACAGCTTTCACCATTTCAACACGTTTAAACCTATATACACAGAAATTAATCTATACTGCCATGGTACCAAAGCAAACTAAGAACTGGGAGCACTGCTGGAAAAAGGTCTTACTCAAAATACACCCAGAAGTCAAATCAGTACCTTTTCCCATTCAGGTACCACTGTGGGTTTACCTGTGGTCAAAGCAAGCCTTGCTCTACTTCAGTTCTGGTCAGACCAATAACAGTTCATTAATCAAACTGGCACAAATCAATTTACACTGGAAAATGTAGTGTTTGAGAAGCAAGACATTTGGTCCAGAACTCCTTAGGCAACAGGTCAGTACTGACTAATGTGAGTTGCCTGACCTGAGAGTTGTGAACCGACAAGACTTCAGGGCTAAACTCCATTTAATAACACACATAAAGACAACAACTGCAAGTCAAAAGCTGTAATACTGCTAATCATAAATGAAGAGCATTCATCATGTTGTCAGTCGTCTTTACATTGAAGAAATCCTATGCAAAACATTTTCTTTTCTCCCCTAGGAAAAAAAGTCTAACTTAGAATCATAGAATCATGTATTAGATAACCTTGGATTGGATTGAATCTTACATTAGATAACTTTGGCTTACTCAGAGACTAACCTCTGTCATGACTTACGTCCCACCATAACCTTGTGATGCCCAGCTCCAAAGGGCTGCAGCAAATCAGAACAGATTTTAGACCTTAACCCTTTCATTGTGTCATCATTTCTAAACTACTGAGTGATATAAACAGATTAACAATGATGAACATGTCACAAGCAATGTAAGAGAACTTAAGTATTTTTTGACATAATATGCCAATTATTTGAAAGTATCTGATGCCTTAGCAACACGTTACTAACAACCTGTTGAATGAACAAAAGGATTTAACCCCCCCACAACAATAACAGGTTAAAGAATAGTTTTCTTCAAAAACACCTAGACAGTAATTTGTTTAACAATACATATTTTAATACACCATTTGGTGTGTTTTGAAGGTATTGTTACATTTATTCTCCTTTTCAATACATAAAAATAGGCTAACAAAGTAAGAGGCTGAATTTATAAAGTGTTCATAACTATTATAGAAGTCCTAACAACAGACATGTACTGCAACAGAAGATAAGGATATTTTTTAATTACTGTTTCTGACACAGATTATTATTTAAATTAGTCTGGTTTATGAGAGAAAAGTAATAAGACAAACCTGTAAATAATTGTTGTAAAAATGCTTGCAGTCAGGGAGGCAGACAACATTTGCATAGAAAAGATTTACAAACACAACCTTCACACAGCTCCATCCAAGCAAGCAATTAGAAGCCTAAGCACATTTTTATTTCTCCAGGTAGGTATTTAAACTTACACACAAGAAAACTTCAGTCTTGCCTCATCACTCTCTAGGAATGGTTCTGTTTACCATATTTTATGTTATAATTTTAATAAGCATCTCTCCACCTGGTTTCTTAGCTTCCCACATAATTATGAAGATATTTGCTGCAAAATAACTACCTGATGTTACATTATCATTTCTATTATTGATACTACTATTAACACAGTACAAGACAATGCCTATCACTCAGTTTACTATAGTATAAAACTTATTCAAAACCCTCCTCCTCTTCTTACTACCACCACTTCATAGTTTTGCATATTTTTAATGGATTCCCTTATGTGGAAAAGAAATGCTACTCGCTAGCCTTTGGACACTTTAAGCCCTCTGGGACCATGATGAAAATTCTATTACAAAAACTTGGTAAAAGTCACAGAATTCCACTGGATTAAAACAGTTTTACAACCATGTCAATAGACCAATGTATGAAAAAAAAGGATGCATAATTAAATGCAGTGAGTACTTAGGGCACCTGCATCACTCAACATGTAGAAACTGTATTTGACCAGCAGTTTTCCTTTCTCCATACTCTATTTTATTCAACTTGGTTGAATTCTTCCAGATGTAGACATCACCTGCAATAGCTAAAGGCAAGGCTTTCAAAAAGTTGTGGACCTTGAATGAACTAATGATCATCTGCTTTCAGGAGAAAAGAACACTACATATAAACAAAAAAGTAGCACTTAAATCCATGTAAAGTCCGCTTTACAGAGGATAACTACTTCCAGCGAGTACCTCCACTGTATGATAATAAAGCCTTCAGCATGTGGAAACAAAAGACATTCTGCATTAGGCAACAATCCAATTTTTTTTTTTTTTTTTTTTTTTTTTTTTTTTTAATAGCAGACCTGCTTCTTTTCTCTGACTCCTATTATTGTGGAAGGGAAAAAGGAATAGGCAGGTAATCAAGAGAGGCTTAGAACCACTGTTCATTACCATTTTTATCAGATTCTCAATTTAAAGAAAGTAAGGCACTCTGAATGCCATCCTGCCAACACGCTAACAAACATTCAAAGATGGTGTAAGGACTCTAAATAGGGAGATACGAGTATTAATGCTAAACATGGCAAACAAATGCCTCTGTTTTCCTACCCACTGTTCTACCTACCTTCTAGAATATCCCAGGCAAATTATTTTCCTAAAACATGCCTCTGCATTGGCAGCATATGAGCCTTTCCCTCTTCCTCCCTATCCGATGGAGAGCAAATGATCACAGAAGACATCAGAGCTCTCATGAAACATGGTAAACTGCACAGACTCTGCCTTTAGGAAGTTTTGAGGTTATATATAACCCTTTTATTATTCAATTTCTCATTCAAAAGTAAGACCATAGAAGAGGAGGTTTTGGTGTTTTTTTTTTTTTTTTTTTGTTCTCCCCTGTATTGATTGCAGCCTTTCCTGCATTGAGCTTCTAAAACTCATCAGGTTTTTGCTTATGGGTTATAATGACCCACTCTTTTGTCCTTCCTCTGGTTTCCTCCTGTCTAAGCTCCTCCAAATAATGGAAAGGCTGGGAGTTCACATCTAGTTGGCACATTTGCTCTTTCTATATGTAGCCTCAGTTAATTTGTCCAGGGGTGACCAGCATGGCAAAAGTGGTCCCTCAAAGTCCCTTACTAAGGAAGCTTCAGGCAATGCATCAGGCAGGAATTGCCGCTGAAGGATCAAGTGACTTCAGAGGACTGATGAAGACTGGTATAGTCCTGTCAGATTCTGTCTTCTCTTTCCTGGACTATAGGAGAACAGCATACTACTGACACCTACTCACAAGTATTCCAGAAGAACAGACAGGGGATAAAACACTCCAGCCCCCAAAGCTGATTCTGTTTATCTTAAAATAATCAAAACCTTACTCAAGTAAGAATAATGCCTCACTAAGGTTTCTATGTCTATTGCATACAAGGGTGCAGAGGGAACGTATCCTGGCAAACTATTTTAAATACTATGGCATTGTATTGAAAACTTTAATAGCATATCAAGTCATTCTCTTACCTGAGGTATAATAGAAATTTTCTTGCGCAAGTCATGGAGTCCTAGCTCTGATGTCAAGTACTTATCAATCCAAATCCTTCCTTCAGGTTCCGCCAAGCGAAAAAGGGCTGCTATCAGAGAGCTTTTCCCAGCTCCAGTTCTTCCCACTATTCCAATCTTTTCAGGACAAATTAGTATGTCAAGGAACAGTTTTACAACATCACAGGGTTTTTACAGTAGAACAAGCACCAAATAAAACTTCTTTACAATGAACAGGTTTTTTTCGAGAGGCAAAAACCTCCCCCCACAGATCAGTTTGGATTCAGATGACATTTGGATACCCAACAATTTCTTGGATCATATTCAAAGGTGAAAGATTTTCCCTTAATGTGTGGTGTTTTATTCTGTAAACAAGATAAAGTGGCTCAGTGTATAGGGTGATATGATTGAAGGGTGCTAATTTTTATACTAAACCTGGTTTTCTGGGTGATGTTAGGCAAATCATTTCAGGCATGCATCTACTCAACCCAAAAAAGGACTCCCATAAAACCCTTTGGGAACCACATATAAGCAGTATTCCCAGTTTAAAGATCTAGGCCTGATTTTAGTAGGCATGGTTAAGGTGAAGCACTTTAAAGCAGTCAAACTCTAAAACCAAAACTAGCAGAATTACAAATAGTATTCATACTTTGGACAGCTTCAGCAGAGAGGACACAACTATTGAAACTAAAAGGCCATGAGAGCAAGTTTCAATTCTTTTCCAAACAGAAGAAACAGTAAATAATAAAATCACTGGGATTCAGGCTTCTTTAGGATCCCAAAGAAAAATCAGAAGCTGTATGCAATGGAAAAAAATGAATCTTTCAGAAAATAAGAGGTAAAGACAATGCAAAATATGGGATTGATAGCTTTAATGACAAGGGGTTAAGACCTACAAATATTTCATGTGAAACTAACACTTGGGAGGAAGTAGGCCCATTAATAAATGAGAGGAGATACATAATTAGTGGCGATTAAACACTACTTGAACAGTAATTTTTTTTTTAAATTTTAAGTGCTGTCTTCAGGTAAGGGATCTTAGAGAAGACAATGTACAGTAATCAATTGTATCAGAGAAGGTGATGGGTGTAACCTGCTATACAGATCTGATCTGGCAGGATTTGTTATTTCCTGCACTGACTTCTAATCGCTACATTTCCAGAAAGAAATCAACACACTGGAAAGAGTTCAGAGAAGTACAACATAAAATTAATATGGGTTGGAGATACTGATTTGATGAGGAAGGATTTATGAGGATTAAACATGTACGATATAGCCTGATTGGGAAGCAGAAGGGAGAAAGAAACATGAAAATCTTCATGAGTATACGTACAGACACCAGAGGGCAATTACCCACTGCCTGAGACTTTAATTCCTGTTGGAATTAAATTAAGCACAGGAAACATTACATTTAAGAGCGAGGAAAAACTTTCTAACAGTCAGAGACACTAAGCTCAGACAAAGGAGCAGTGCCCAAAATGAACCAAAAATACACAAAACACTAAAAAAATATACTGCAAAGAGCAACTTAGCTATATAATCTAGAAGGTATTTTCTATTTTCCGATTCAACAATTTCATCCAACAATTCATTATTGTACTATTGTATATAAACTAACAGTTATACAGCGCTTATTACTAAAGATACAGCCTAATTTCAGCAAATCTGTTCAATAAATGATAAAATGTGTAGCATTCTAAATTATATCAGTAAAACAAAGGAAAATAGTTCTGAACAGTTACACTACAGCTCAGAAACAAAATGCTGAATGGGGAACACAGGAACCCAGAGTTGTGAAAACAAAAGTTCAATTGTTTCTCTGTAAATGTCAGTGATATAAAGTATTGTATTAAGGATATAAAGAAAAAAACATAAAAAATACATTGATACTTAAAATAAAAATGCAGCTGCTCTGCATATTGTCAAAATCCCACTTTCAGTTTGGCATCAAATGAAAGGACTATGCTTTTCAGTATTTAGAAGAATCTATTTGTATTTTGGGTCCAATTGACTACAGGCTGCTGAAAATTGACATGAATTTGAAACAGCTCTAATAAATTCTATTCTTCAGAGGCCTGTGTTCATAGCCAGTGGAAATACAGCAATAGTCTGCAAATGGAAGTCCCAGCCACCTAACAGGAATTGCGTGGCCAAGATCTTGTTGCCCAATGTAAGCCATGTGCATACTCAGGAGTACACCTGCTACACTGGACTCAGCATTACTCAAGCGTCACTCATACTTCAAAGTAGAGCTGCACAAAAAACGAGGGTGCGATTTACAGCATGTCAGCTACTGCACTGAAACTGTCCGTGTCTCTGTTATCCCTCAGGCAACCTCCCTTTCGTGCTTCACAGCGAGACTACTGAGCGAACAGCTGCCATGCTGTAAATCTAGACTCTCACCCTCCCAACTTTTTAATGTAGCTATACCCTCAGATTTAGGATCTGTCAGAACAAGGTGCACTTAACAATGTATTAGTCAATAAGCCTTCATAAGCACCCCAAAACAAAGATAGTGGTGTTTAAAACCCAAGGCTACACATGCTAACCTTCTCCTGCTACAGCTATAGTAGCTGAAGAGGATAATCACAGCTGGCTCCCGGCAGAGCTCCTTACGTGAGCATTCATTCCCTGGTCTCTCTCTGGCAGATGATTCTATGTTAGCAAAGATGGTTAAAAAGAGGGTCCTTCCTAGGCTGCTTTGACTGCAGGGAAATACTGAACACCAAGACAAGCAGATCAAAAGAGAACCTAACTCAAAAGTGATCTACTAGTAATCACCTCCACCCTTCTTACTGTACCTAGAGCTTCTCAAACTGGGCACTGGGGTGGCTCTACTCTGCTGGGGCACTGCAGCCACCAGAACTCTGTATGAGCCAGGGGTCTGAAAAGGCATAAAAGCTCTCACTGACAGTCGCATTGGGCAGAGTCCCTAGCGGATCTGGAAGCCTGGTTCTCAAGAGATGATTCTCCATAATTAAAACCAATATAAAGAGATTTACTTTACGCAGTGGCAGTCTACTGCAGTAATGTGGAAAACATCGTAGCAAACAAACACAAAGTTCTTGGCGATAGTTTCAAGCTGGTCAAATTCACTTCAGGATGACAAAACCACAGCATAACCACTCAGCAAAAATAAATGCCCTCAGTCATCCCTCCCCGTCTTGTCCCCACCAAGGATTGAGTCATACTTTGCTAATATATCTTGCTTCCATTTTTAAATTTTTTTTTTTCTATCTTTCATGAAGAAATGTCAATCTTCTTGTCTGCTATTACATTGGAGTGATATATAACAGCTAGAGAGAAGGCTCATAGGCAAGAGAAGTAGAGAGTAGATAAACATCCCTTTTGCTCTTCTTCTTAAACACCATTTTAAATTCACCAATACCTAATTCCATTAGATCATCTCCATGCAGCAAAGTTGGGCTGAATTTTTGTAACATGCATGTTATTAAAAAGGTCCACTTGAGGAACAGCGCAGGTTTGGGACTGAATGGAAAAGCATGTTACAAATGAGGCCAGGGCAATGATTGTAGAGAGTTGAACCAGCCTCCTAGGGAAGATATCCTAATCAAAAAAGTGCACATGCGTTTGAGACATAGCAAAGCACGAATTAACACTGCAGGGCTCTAATTTAATTTTGTCTGTGGGGGAGACCTTCCCTGCAGCACTCTTTCAATTGGGATAGTGTCAAAATTGGGGAAGAAGAGTCAAATTTGCAGAGGAAGAAGAGTTTTATTTCTATGTTTCTTTTGGCTACCAATCTAATTAATGGCAACAGTTAATTGGATTGGTAGCCGAAAGGAACGGAAATAAAATCCTCAATTCTAAAGTTAGGTAACTGATTTTTATTTCTTTCTTCTCTCTCCCATTTGAGGCTCTTTGCAAGAGCATGTACATTCCTTGTTTTCAATTGCCTCTGCTCACCTTGGCTGTTGACATCCTTCGTTCCATTTATGTTCCCTCTATTGAATCCCCCATTCCCTAATGCAGCTCCATTTGCTTTGGATTTGAAAAAACATTTTGGGCTTGGCTGGTATTTTGAATGTCTGCCACTTTCTGATGAAACCCATCATTTTAGCAGAAAATTATCAAATATGTTTAACCTTTTGTTTTGACAGTAATGTCGTGTTCCCAGGTGCATTTATGCTACACTTACAGGAAAAAAATAGGCTCCAACTTCCATTATTAAATACGACTAAGGCTTATTTTCTAAAAAAACCCCACTTAGTAATTTCCTAACACCTGTGTATTTCATAATGTTTTGTTTTGGTTTTTTTTTTTTGTCAACTTATCATCTTTGCTTAATTTTGTGAATAGACAAAGAGAGCCATGTACATACCTTTTCTTTTGGTTTAATTAAAACAGACAAATGTCTTAACACCAAAGGTCCATCTAGACTGTAAGTGAAGTTAACATTTTCAAATGTTATCATTCCCTGGCTTGGCCATTCAGGTGGTGGGTGCTTGTTGGTCTCCCAGGGAGCTTCTTTTTCAAGTTCTGTGTATTCCATTACTCTTTCTACTGATATCATCTAAGGGGAGGAAAGAAAGATGTACATATATAAATTTCAACTTATTGAAAATATTGAATTCATATATATGTGTGTGTGTATTTTTACTATAAAGATTCAATGCATATTTTTCCACAGTTTTAAGCACAGATAAGAGTATTTGACATCATCCTATGCTTACTTTATGCAACTGAAAAAGTGGAATAAATTGCATCTGTCCTACTACAGACCCAAATCTATCATGATACATAAATCTATACATAAGCATTAATTTCTAATCAGTGGGAATTAATTACAAATCTAAGTACTAAGAAAGGAAATCTAAATAGTAAGAAATTTAAGCTGCAATAGTTGTCTGTCAGTCTTGGCTATGATGAAACCATTTCGTTGTGTGTTGGGAAGACAAAGCTAGAAACAAAATTGCCCTATGAGCTATGGACAGACACACAATACTACCACTAGCATCACATTACTGGCTTCATCATCCCTCTTTTGTCCTCATTACCACTGCACTCACCCTCAGAAGATCTTTCAGATACATTTGTCACAAGCAACTCCACGAGCCAAGAGAGCTGTCACCATATTATTAGTGACTTATATGCAATAAAACTTGTTTTCCTATGTGTTTTATGCCAGATGTGAAAGAAATTGCAGTATTTGCTGATGCCTCTAATCTAACAGGAAGGAAGAGATATGGAAGATGAGCCATCTAGACACTATTTTTCCCCTTGGGCTCATAACAGAAGTTCTGTTTAGGCTTTGGTGTGCATCATCACCCATACATCTTCTCAGTACAATTAATTCTATCTAATGGTATCCATTCACAGATGGATTTTGGAAAAAACCCAAAACATTATAAAGGTATCCAATAGGCTTATCTTGCCTGAGGTGGCTTGAAGTGCAGAGGTGACTAGGCAACAAGTTCTCTGACCTCACTGCCATCTACGCTTTCCACATTACAAAATAAGCTCCCAGGAAAAGCATGGAAGGAAGGAATGTCAGGGTAGAATAGAGAGGAAATATTCTTGCCTCTTCCAAATGTAGTTAGTTTAATAACATGGGATTTTTGGTTGATATCCACCCATCAAAAAAGTTGATACTAAACACAGCTCTATAAAATGATCAGCATTGGACATCAAAGCCAGTTTTGTGAATGGCAAGCCTTTCTCCTTCAGAGTATTTCTGAATCACAGCCTCCAAGCGACTAACTCACTACACTGTAGAGTGTCACTGACTGACACTTCCAAAACTTCCCAAATGGTATCAAAATAACGGAAAGCTTTCTTCCCATTTCTGCTTGGAGACTGTCACCACTAGTTTAATTCATGTCAGAATGATGCTCTGAAGAAGCAACATGCTAATCAAAAAAATACAAATCTAACAATGGTATTAATTTTATCTGTTATTAAACATGGGTTTTCAACTTCTACAAAAGGACTACATATATCTCCTAGATTATAGTCAGCAAATCCTAATTACAAGTAACATTCAGCTGTCAACACCCCCCCCCCCCAATGTTTATGCTCAGTATGTTTTTATAGTGTTCTTTCTTATATACTAACTTAAGAAAGTAAATAGGCAAACTAGAACATGGTAATAAATTAATGGAAGATGTTTATATATTTTGGAAAAC
>JANHGN010001328.1:0-11400 GCA_024605025.1 Megaceryle maxima | reverse complement strand
CTTGGCCACCTGGGCTCACTGCTGGCTCCTGTGCAGCTGGGTGTCCACCAGCACCCCCAGGGCCTTTTCCTCCAGCATCTTTCCAGCCACTCCTCCCCAAGCCTGGAGCTCTACCTGGGGTTGTATTTTCTGTCACTAGTATTTGCTGTGTAGCTGGGTTTGTTAAACTGTGAATGGATACTCTGGTATTTACTTCTGGTTTATGACTGGGTGAATGAAAGTTTGTAATCCAGGTAATTCAGCACATACCTTCTAAAGGTTTTGTTCATTTAATATAAAATCTGCACCTTAACTTTCTGCATCATTCCACGTGATGGCAGCAGAGTGAATGCCTTTTGTACAGTAGTTGGTGTAAACAGGCATCCTGGTTTGGTATTACCATCCCAAAAACATGCAAGACTTTCTGCAAATGATGGTGAATCGCAGCAGGAGGGTGTGCAGTATAAGAAAGTCTAGCTGTGACCTCTCCTCCTGATTATTTTTTTTTTTAATAACGTGCAAATTGGCACAACAGAGTACATCTGCAGGACAGAACTCCTGACTTTTGGAAGTAGCTTTATTATAAATACTTTATGCTACCAAAATTGTATTCAATAAATACAGAAGAGCGAACTCTGATGTTCTATTACTAATCCTACAGAATAGCACTGATTCTTTCATAGCAATTAAGCTCTTTCCTTCGATTTTTATGGACTTGGTGCTTGGACTTGCTGCCTCATCTTGCTATGGACATGCTGCCTCATCTCCCCCCCTAGGTCAGCAGGTATGCTCTCCGTTACTCCCGTGGCAGGAGCACAGGGAACCCAAGGGATTCCACTGAGCCTGGACAGTCAGCACAAAATAAAATGACCACTCAAATCCCATGCTGGGATTATTTTGAAGACTTAAGTGAAACTTGCAGACTGAAAGGTGATTTCTCAAGATACCTCCAACAGTGGTGGAGACAACACTGGAATAAATGTGTCATTCTAATGTCCAGTACCATATTATTTAGAGTTTAATGCTTTTAAACTATGTTTTGGAAATACTGTTCATTTCTGACAGCTACAAGGGGTTGATTTTTGTGTTCCAGGCAAATGAACTGCCAGCAGAACTAACAAAAAATGAACGCATCCTCCGACTCCTCCGCACAAAGGAAAAGCAAAGGAAAAGCTAATGCAGCCCTGTAGCAAATGAGGTTTGACAGAGACGCACCCTGACCACAGCAGCATGACAGTAAACCTAAGTTGCCCAAGAAGGGCTTGCTGGAACAGCTAGCAGAACTGGTTAACCTCTCCAGTACACACTCCCTGAACACACGAGGTCCTTGTCATGGGGTCACCACAGGCTGCGGCCTCTGCCTGGTGTCTCTGAGAGAAGGGTGTGACCTGGGAGCTGCTTTGCACTGCAGCCCTGCCTGTAGTCCAGAATCCCACCAGTACCTGCACCAACATCTGCTCCTCCACCCCTGCATCACATCCATACCCACACGTGCCAGCGCTTCTGCCGCTTCAGATGTGCGTCCTTGGACTGGTATGGCCAGTACACCAGTAACGGGTGCCTTGGGGTGCACGTGTGGGTCAGGAGCACTTGGCTCTTGTGTCATAAGGACACCCAGACCTCACAGATATTCTGGGGTAGCCCCACAGTGCTGCTTGCAGTGCTGGCTCAGACCGTTCCTCTCTACCTCCAAGTGCTGCACGGAGCTAGAGGTGAGATCCCACCTGTGACATCCCAGCAGGAAAATTCCTCCTGCCAGCCCAGGGCTTTGCTAACATTTTGGATACTACACGAAGCTCCATAAAAATGATCCAAAATGTTACAATTTATTCCAAAAGGTACTGACCAAACAATAAGGAAGGAGACGTCTTCCTCAGTGGTAGCATTTTGATCTGTCAATCTGTCCAGCAACAGAAGCACAGTGGAGCAGTTGACAGCACTTTGCAACGCATACACAGTGCTAGGGGGATCCATCCCCAACCCCACGGTCTACATATGTGCATTTGTGTGGGTAGGGGAGGACCCGTCACTGAGCAAACCAACCAGGGCATGTATTCACTGGCACAAGTCCCTATGTTCTGCTCACGTGTGCAAGTGACGCTGTGGTTTAGTACCCACCGCTACTATGCAATGCACTTGCTCCTCAGGTCTGTGATGGGAGCTGAAGGGAGAAGTGCCCAGCATCCAGCTGTTTCAACAGCTGGTGAGAGAGCTACACGTAGGCACACCCAAGCAGGCCCACTAATGAAGGCAGGCATGGAAAATGAACTCGGTTTGGGCCTCTGTTGTGGTTGAGATGCTTAGACATGCTGCTACCGCCTGCATGGGGAAGGCAGCGCGAGTTGCAGATGGTTTGCCAAGAGCTGTGTTTTAGCCCTGTTGCTGTAAGATGCCCCATTAAAACCCGGTTGTTTTTGCAGTGTAAACAGTATATACCATGTCCTGTTAGCCACAAAAACGTTAAAGATTATTTTACAGTGAGTTGAGGTATAAAGTTAGGTCAGCGTGTAAATCCAGGCACTTCACCTGCCTTCAAACCGTGGGAAATTACAGGAAAAAAAAAAAATAATATTGCTTTAAAAGTTGAAGCCAGAGAAGATGGTAAGGAAACAAAATATTCCCTGCTTAAAAAATGTCTGCCTAGGATTCAGCTGAACTGTTGCACTTTTGCTTCAGGGAGATAAATAATAATCTTTTTGTGAGCTCGCACGAATGAATGTTGTTTACTTAGTGCAAATTAACCAAATCATAAAGTTATTCTTTGTGTAAGTTAGGTAAGAAGTTAAGGTTCAGAACTGGGCATACCTTTGCTTGCAAGCTGGAATTGCTGTTCAATTTCTATTCATCATCAGAAAGGAAAGCTTTAAGTTTTCCAACAATATAAGAAGACACCAGGAAAATTTATTTGTTTAGGTAATTCATGCTGCTGTTATTTTAATTTAAAATAATGTTGTGCCTAACGCAGACTTGCAGATGAACTGGTACAAAACCAAAGATTTACACAAGATGCTTAGAGGGAGACTGGATCCAGGGTTAAGTTCTGCAAAAGACTAAAAAATACTGAGCATGCAGAAATCTCAGGAGCCTTATTGAGAATGTAAGTTGCACAGCATTACATGGAATGGGACTCCAACTTCTTTACCAGGCAACACTGGAGAGGACAGGTTCATTTGGAGCCCCCAGTGGGTTGAAGATGAACATATTGTTTTGGAAAATGTTAGACCCAAGACAAGCTGGCCTCAGTATTGATCTTTCTCCCTAAAGTTTCTTCAGACCAACAGCTGGGAACAACCACTCTCTTAAGACAAAACACCTTTCCCAGTCGTAAAGGGGGAGGATAATCATTGTAAGGTCTTCAGCAGTCTTGCTGCGTGAGCAAGAAATACTCAGACAGGCTGCAATGATCAGTCTTCCTAAAAAATGTGGAATCATCCACTGTTGGTGAGGGTCTCCTATTTTTTCCTGATAACAGAGCATAGGAGAGAGGACAGGGCAAGCCAACAGTGGTCCAGTGACAGCTGAAATGAGCAAGCTGAGATGTCAACATTCAGGTGTCCAGTATCTGCAGGTGGCCTCTCCTTTCTGCCAGGTGTATTTTCTTGTGAGAGTGGTCTCACCCCAAAGGGGACAGGTACTCAGCAAAGAGCTTCTTCTTGAGCTATAGTGTCTATGGGAGGATGCATGACTGCTCCCCACCATTTAGAGAAAGAATTTCCAAGTCATGTGTCCAGCTGCCTCCGTGACTGGCCACCGCAGCTGAGGATCTCATGCACCTGGGATTCTGCATCCCATACGGAGCTGACCTTCTTCTGAGGGGATGCAGTTACCAGGTCCTCTTGGTTTTGAGTGATATTGGGCTATAATTGGCTTTTCTTAGTTCTAAACAAAAATCAAAACGTGGGGCTAGCACATGTTGAAAGAAGAGGCTTGTAGCTCCCTGCTCACCCCACCGGTGCTGGCTGATGCAGCACACAGGCTGTGTGGGTGGTGTTCTGTGCTGGAAAACTGGCACCAAAGTCTTTTTCTGCCCCATGCAGGCTGAAGTTGTGTCTAGCTTCAGCAAAGACACTATTCAGCCAATGTGGGATTTTTAGGCATGCAGACCTTCCCCCTGGGAGCATCTGTGTCATCCCGGAGCCTTCGGAGAGAGGGACGGGTCTAGTTTTGAGTTGCCTGTAACCAAAAGGTGCTTATTTTACCTGTAGATGGGCTTAGAAAGTCGCAATACCGTATCTCACCATGCAGTGAACCTTTTCACAAAGACACCTTAATAATTCTTAGTATTTATGTAGCTGCTGTTACCTTTAAAGTGCTCAGTAAATACTGCTGTGGTTTGTTTGTTGTTCCAAAACGGAAACCTGCTTTCCCTTTGTGGCTGAAGTGATTCACTAATATTGACAGGAGGTCTTTGCATAGTTGTGGTGCCATTCGTGCAAGGCTTTCAAAGTGCTCTGCAGACACGATTACCTTTGTAAGTTCCAAAATGCATTGCTGGGGGAGGCAGGGAAATAAGATGATTTCATTCACACGCCAGTGAAATGCAGCAGCTGTTCAGCAGTTCATGCCAACAGACGAGTAAATTTAGCCTAGAAATTAAGGGGCACCAAATCCATTCATACATGGCTGGATGGAGGGAGGTACCGTATATTGATGTGAAATAGATCTGGGACAGGATAACAGGCCAAATTGATTTTGGGGCTGAGTTTTGAGGTTTCTTTCACCCACAGAGTACCATTTATATTTATATATATATATATATATGTATCTCCATCTTACACCCCAAAAAATCAGCTCCACTAGCACACTGCTTTTAGGCTTGCCTCTCTAATATCTAAGGGCCCAACCTGCTGTCCTCTCCAAATCCACTCCATGGATTTATGCAGGTGCTAAAGCCTTGTGACTGCGATCAGCTGCGAGTAGAAGGACATACAACCAAAAACAGGCTACACAAAACAAGTCAAGGAAAAGTTTAAGGCACCTTTCTTTTATTTCACACATATCAAACTGTTGTAGGATGGAGATGAGCACAAGGAAAGGCCCATGTGGTATAGGGAGAAGTCGCATCCCATCAGAAGTGGTGTAGCCTCAGAGGTCTCAAACACACAGGGCTCTTCATTTGAGATGATCAGCGCAGTGCAGTGTGCAGGGACCTCTATTTACTACACACAAAAGGCAATGTCCTACCTCCTGACTTGCACATGCTGTTCTTCCCTTGGAGCAAAACTATCTCACTATTGATCCACCCACCTTTGTTTAGTTTAGAAGAGCTGAGAGGATTAGAGCACCAGATCAAACACCTGTAGGTCATATTTAATGCACTTTAACAACGATGATTATTTGCCTCAGCCAGAGCCTAATTGCAAGAATAATTCATGCTTCTTAATTCAGCCAGTCACGGTGACTACTGGGAAATCCACAAGTAAACCAAACCTCATGTTCTCTCAGAAATCTCAGAATTGTACAGAAAATGAGGTAGCACAAACCCCTGCCCATTTGTACTCCACTTGATATGAACATTGAACAGACATCAAATAATGCCATTGTTTGGAACCCTTGAGAGGCAGCAGTGTTAAAATGTTAATGTTTGCTATGAGTCCAACCAAAGATTATACACAAGGCTCTTTTTTTCCAGCAATGGAATATCGTACTGCAAACATGGGACTAAATGGAGTTGTGCCTTCTCACAGCAGCTCTGCATTTCATCCTTGGGAATGTCACGATAGTTTCCTATTTTTCTGAATTCCACAGTTTGTTTTGACTTTCCCTTTTATGCATTTGATAAAATACATTTATGTAACTCTGTGTAAGACTAATATTCTGCAATTGGAATGTTGCTTTCCTAAAACACATTCTCCCACACCATCATTTCAATTAAAATTGATATACTGCTCGGATTATCTTGTCTGCATACTTCAATCTTTCTTTCCTTTCCTCTGTATTCTACTCTTTCTCTTTGTGGAATATCCAAATTAATTTTCTATTTATGTAAAGGCCACTTTGTTCTATTCTACTTGATTGATTAGACTTTTATTATTTTCCAGGTCTTTACACATGAGATAGCTTTCACTAAACAAATAAAGCCAATGGCTTGGGTTGAGAAACAGGGAAACTTAATTTAGCATGACATAACAAGGTTTGCTTCAAAGATCCAGACGTCACTGACAGGCTCCCCTTGACATTAACATCCATTAGGGTGGATCTGAAGGGAAGATTATAAAAAGCAACTTAGGAACCAGAGGAATAAGACTAGACTTTAATTCAGTTAGTGAAACCTGTCTTGGTGGTTCTGTCATTATTCCTAAATGTAAAACTGGCCCTTGCTCTGATCTGACCTACTTCAGTTACAAACAAAAAGTCATCACCCTGCTGATATGCTTATTATTGTGTGCTGTGGGTTATGTGCATTATAAGAGAAAAAAATCTACACTGAAAATCACATTTTTGTTTGACATCCCAGTATTTTTGCCTTATTGCTACAATTTTCTATTGTGACAAGCTACGTTTCAAATCACTGTCAAAAATTCCTCCAGCCACAACTCAGTAAAGCACCTCCATCTATTCAGAGCACATCAGGAGAATGTGCTGTGACCTGTTCATGGCCTAAATCTCTACAAAGGATGAGTTCTGGTAGTGGAAATCTCCTTAATTTTGCACGTGAAAGCATAACAAAACAGTGTAAAGAGGCTGAAACTGGATAAATTCAAACTTCAAGCCGTGGATTTTCAAGAATGAGGGTAATTATCTATTGAAACAAGTTGCTGAGATGTTTCCTTCATCGCTAGAGTTTAAAAAAACCCAACAATTACGGTTCATTCTGAAAGATGCGCTTCACCTGAAACATTCTGTGTTTGATGCAGGGATTACTGGATGAAATTACATGATATGGAAGAACTAACATTATGTGATCATAATAATCTCCTTGATTTTAAAATACATGCATCAATGCATTTTTTGCTTTATCTCCTCAGCGATTTCAAGAGATGCCACATCTCGTGAGATCAGTAACAAGACCATCTGCAGTCTTGCATCTGTGGACGCAACTGTGGCTGGAGCTTCACAGCCAGATGCAATCTGAGCCACATACCTAAGCTGTCTCTAAATAATCCATTTTGCTCTCACAACATTGACAAGGCTTTTTAACCGAACTACTGCTTTAAGATCCTGCTTTTAGTGCCGAGTCAGTTTGTTCAGAGCTGACACAAGGGCTGCATAGTCCTGCATCTTGCCAAGGAGCAGCAGAGCAAACAGTAAGTGTTCCACGGGATGCAAGCTTTTGGTGTGGCAAATGTTTCTCTGGCTTGGATGTACTGATGGAGTATGACACTAACCTACAACACAGAACCTGAAGCAGATTGCGACTGCATATGTACTGCACGGATGTGTTCTTCTGTGGTATATACGTACGCATGTATGATATGTGCTCTGTATCCTGCATATGGGTATAGACTCCTGTAATCCCCTTGGAAAAGTGATACCAGAACCTCATGGTCAGCTTGTCCAGACTACATCACACGGAGGGACAGAAGATCTATTCCACTTTCTGAAGACTCCCAAGAACAGTCTCTACACGTGCTCCCTTTGCCATGATACTTCTTAAGACCCTACTCCCTGGGACAAACAACTACAAAACTGACAAAATGTCTTCAAGTCCAGACATAAAGAGGCTGTTTCTCAGGTGAATTATGGCTCATAAACCCATCTCCTGTTCACAGAATCCCAGAATGACAGGGCTTGGAAGGGACCTCTGGGGATCATCTAGTCCAACCTCTCTGCTACAGCAGGTTTGCCTGGATCAGGTTGCACAGGAATGTGTCCAGGTGGGTTTGGAAAGTCTCCAGAGAAGAAGACTCCACACCCTCTCCGGGCAGCCTGTTCCAGTGCTTCAGCACCCTCAAAGTAAAGAAGTTTCTCCTTATGTTTAGGTGGAACTTCCTGTTTCTAGTTTGTGCCTGTCACCTCTTGTCCTATAATCAGACATCACCGAAAAGTTCCTCCTGACAAGTCAGATTTTGGTAGCACCCTCAGGAGCTCCCCCATGACAGTTCTGCCCATGTTCTCCACTCCAACAGCAAATCCCCAGTTACTCAACAAGTGGCAGCATGGTGCTAAAAGGGGCTCAGCAAACCGATGTTAATGTAAACCAGGAGCCACACATAGCCATGAAATAGATCAAACCTTGGATTTGATAGCATCTCAGTGTTTAGGTGCAGTACCTGGCACGAGTACAGACTGCACCCATTGCTTACAGCACCAAGTGCAGCGTGTCTCCAGACTTGGCTGTAATAATGAGCTGCATTTCCACAGAGTTTTCCTTCACCAGCTCACTAGGTTTGGAGCAACTGGGTCACATGTTGAAATGCAATTGGCACCACTTTACAGAGGAGGAAATTGCACTAAAGGGGTCTGGACCTACCCAGATCATCCAGCACGTTTGTAGCAAACCTGAAACAAATTTTGAATTGTTTGGATTCAAGTCCCAAGCTTTTACTACTAGGCAGTAAATAACTTTGCCTAATCGTAATGAAAACAAACATGTTTCAATGACTTCAGTGATAAGTGCAGTAAGGGTGTGATCTTAAAGAGTGACTATAGACTCTCTAAGGTTAGATAGGGACACACTGGCACAGGCTGGTAGAGCAGCCATCAAAATACACTTGGGCATACAGAAAAACTAAAAGATAAAAAGACTTGATTGGGCATCACCTGACATACTACACGTATATTTGAGTACTGGGAAGCACCAGGTAGATTGCTGTCAGCCTCCTCAGTCTGATTTGATCCCATGTGGGAAATCTGAAGAGCATCTGACCAAAGTAACAGGTACGCTGAGAAGGGTATAATTAAAAGGTGAGCAGGTGAGGAAGGCCAGCAAATGAGAGCTGATGGAAAGAAGATGATTTGCTTGCAACACCAAATAGGAAACACCAGCTTTGTTTAGTGCGAGTATTATTCTGGTTTAGCTGGAAAAACAGTCTTGGAACAAGCCATAGTGGTTTGGACTGGCTCTACAGAAAAATAGAGGTGTGAGAAACTGGGTGAAACTTCTTCCCTGCCTGCTGCAACTTGTCTTCACACGGACTGCAAACATCCAAGGAGAATATCCCGCTTTCCCATGTGCTTGTGATGGGTGTTGCTTAATAGCTCCCACTTCTTGCAAGTGCCTCCGGGTGCTATTGCAATAGAAACAGTAAAAGCTTATAAATTATGGAGAATAAACAGCGATGGATATTTTAATTGATTTTGCTGCAAAGAGATCCCACACTGTGTTTCCATTTGTATGCACACATAATACATCTACAAATTGCAATTGGTCATTACCACAAGGTGCTTCTGTTCCTCGTGGAAGAGTCAACGCAAGTTTCATTTGTGCATTGAGCAATGGTAACAGAGTGGGACCTGTACCTCTGAAAGCAATGCTCAGGGTTTTCCACCAGACACAGAACAGGACAAAGCAGGCAGCTATTTTACATAAGCTTCCCGGCAGGCACCTTTACAATATTCAGAGTATTCAGTGAGGGAAAGAGCTTATTTGATCCTAACGGACAATTAAAGGACTTGTTTGGTGTGTCGGAGGCACCGAGTGACGCCTTACACTGCGAATTAGTATTGGCTCTTCTTCCAGGCAGCAAAATCTAATTTGGTGTATGCTGCTGAGAACCAGAACAAGTATTGCCCATTAGCCTTCCAAGCAGGCAGCCCTAACAGCTATGCATAGTCCTGAGTTCAAAAGAGAGCCTTGTAAGACATAAGTTGGTGTCCTTCAACAAGAGCATCTGGGAGTGAGGATGGTCTCTCTGGGGCCATGGGTACCAGAGACAAGGCAATGAGCTGTTGGCAGCTTTCATCTGGGTTAACTATTGAGGGCTACATTTTCCCTGCCGGGAAGAGCTTTTTCCCTACCTGGAAGAGCCAGCTTTAAGATGACACAGCCAATGGTGCCAACTTTATTCTTGACAACACTCATGCAACTACACTTAAATGCCTGTGAGCTGCTAGAGAGAGCTCTGTCTGCACCCTCACCCCCTGAATAGGACACGCAGCCGCCACAAAGACCGAAGGCTACAGCAGGGCTGAAGGAATAACCCTGTTCTGCTCTGCTGGCTGCCAGTGTACAGAGCTGACATTAAAATAGACACGTTTGAGTTTCTGCATCTGCCATTACCCAAGATTTCAGAGGTCTCCATGATCAAAGACAAGCTTTGTCTGATTAGGGTTTGTTAATCAGTCTTCACATCTATTCCACTTCAGCTTGAGAGTGCAAAAAGGCAGCACTCTCTGAGGGACTGCACTGGAATAACGGTGTGAATTTAGATGGCCATCTAAATATAGATATCCATCAGGGATTTAGAGAAATAACAAAATACTACCTCTTCTCTCTGTTTATACTGCAGGTGGTGGACAAGTGTGATGTTATGGACTTAATCAGTTTATAGTGAAAGTTGTCACTGCAATAGATTCCCTTTTGCCTGTTTTGCAGCATTAAAAATGGGTTCTCTCTCACCTATGATTCTTAAATCACTTCTCTATGTAATTCATTCCATACAAATCAAAGGAAATGCCCTTTCTGTTTAGTCCAATTCACCAACCTTCACCTTTTTCACCAGCACTGAAACAAGGCTCTTGAATTTTTTGAACTTGTAGCTACACAACCTACGCTGCTGCAGCCTCTGCTTGCGTGGAGCACCTAGAAGATGTGGCAACTCCACCCCCCTGCTTTTAGGATCACACTGCAGAGCCGGAGACATTTTTTATTATTTCTGACATGAAAATTAAAATGCAGGATAACTTAAGCTACTCTGGCTTTGTTTAGCACTTGCCAAATGCCAAGTCCTGCACCTAGGATGGAATAATCCTACGGGAAAGTCCAAGTTGGGCAGCAACTACTTGGAAAGCAGTTTAGCAGAAAAGAACAGGGTGGTTGGGCTGGACGAGCTGCTGAACATGAGTCAGTGGGCTCTATCAACAAAGGGGTGGCCAGCAGGTCAAGGGTTTGGGTTATTCCTCTCTCTTTGGAACTTGTAAGACCACATCTGAGGTACTGTGTCCAGCTTTGGGCTCCCCAGAATAAAAAAAGCAGACACTGTCACATTGGAGCAAGTCCAGTTTGTTGCTACCGTGGCAGCTGGGGCTACTGGAGCATATGAGCTGTTTCTTCAGCCCTAAGCAGAAAGCCAGCTCTGGGGACATCTTCCTGCTCTCCACAGCTACCAAATGGATGTGGAGGACGTGGAGAAGGGGGAGCCACTCAGATGAGCAGAATGACAACACAAGAGGCAACAGACTCAAGCTGAAACATGGGAAAATCTCAGAGACATGAAAAAAACCCATTTCATGGAATCACAGCATGGATGGGGTTGGAAGGGACCTCTGGAGATCATCGAGTCCAACCCCCCTGCCAGAGCAGGGTCACCCAGGGCAGCC